>OX371176.1:32520749-32735056 GCA_947310635.1 Leptodirus hochenwartii | reverse complement strand
AACAATTACGAATTTATGAAGTGAGAGCAGTTTGAAATATTTTTAAATGGACGTCCCGTGTAAAATGGTGTACGGTTCTGCTGTTGCGCTTGTACAATAGCTGTCAAGATATAGTTCTTCAAACGCCCGTATATAATATACTGTTTGACTGTCAATGTCAAAGCAAGTCAGCTCTGAAAGCTGCGACATTCACGGCAACTATATGACATATGCGCATGCCGTATATGTGCCGTGTGTGTAATCCATTTGAATTTATGACCACCGCGAAGATACGACATACACATGTAATATTGACACTATATAATATCCATCTGCCGGAGTCTTTATGGCGCATGGACACAGTGTGTAGGAGACGTCAAAATATGATATATTTGCAGGGATGATGGATAGGTTGTAAATAATAATTGCATTTTGCAAAAATAAAAATATCGAGATGTATAATATCGTCGCGAGCGCATGGAATATTTTTTAAATTTATATAGTAAAATTTATTCTCGTATATCAATTTTCGGCGTTGCCAAGTTATTCATATCAAGCTACAATTTTATTTACAATTATATTAGTATTTATTTTTATTTTAATTATCGAATTTATAATTGTAAAATAGTTTACGGGCGAAAATATCAAACGATCTTCGGGAACGCATTTAATATTTTGTAAAATTCTTCTTTGCATACAACACATTTTTCAGGCAATTTCACATAGATTAAAACTTTGGTAATTTTTGAGTGTTTTTTTTTTCTAAAAATACAAAAAAAAAATCATATACCTAAGCAGCGGCGAAAATATTAAATTTCGCGTTAACTTATTTTTTTTTAATCGTTAGTTAAAGAGTCCGCAATCCTAAAGATTGGTTGGAAACAGCACGCCATGCCGATCTATCCTGAGCTAATCCCTTCATCTCCCTATAGCTATTCATCTCAACGTCTTCAACTATCTGACTCACATACTCCAATCTAGGCCTACCTACCCCTCTCTTTCCCTCCACTCTACCTTCTATGATCAATTGCATAATCCCCCCATGCCTAAGGATATGCCCTACTAATCTGTCTCTCCTACGCTGTAACACTCTCCAGATACTTCTCTTCTCCCCTACTAACTCTAGTACAGCTTCATTTGTTACTTTATCTTCCCAACCAATCCTCATCATCCTCCTATAACACCACATTTCAAGTGCTTCTAATCTACGCTTCTCTTCCTTTCCTATAGTCCACGCCTCACACCCGTACAGTGCTACACTCCAAACATATACCTTCAGTAATTTTTTCTAATACCCAAGTCAATATTTGATCTTAAAATCTGTTCTTTTTCTACGAATGCCTTCCTACCCTGTGCTATCCTACACTTTATATCTACCTTGCTTCGATTATCTTTTGTGATTCTACTGCCTAAATAACAAAAATCTGACACTTCTTCGATTCTATTATCTCCTATTGTGATCCTCATTTTTCTACTGCATTCCTTTTTGTCACACCTCATCACTTTAGTTTTACCTATATTTATTTTCATGTTAAAATCCCTAGTCAATACTGCCTGCATACCATTCAATACCCTTTCTAAATTCTTTTAGCTTTCTTCCAATATAGCTATATCGTCGGCGAATCTCAGCATATATATTTTCTCTCCCTGTACATTCACACCTACACTATACTCTTCTTTTACTTTGTTTATTGCATCTTCTATATATAGATTAAATAATAACGGTGAGAGTGTACATCCCTGCCGAACTCCCTTCCCTATTTTTGCTACCTCTTCTTCCCCCTCAATTCTAACTAAGGCAGTTTGGTGTTTATATAAATTAAAAATTATTCTCCTATCCTTATAATCTATACCCGTTTCTTTTAAAATTCTAAACATTATGTCCCAATCTACATTATCAAATGCCTTTTCTAAATCTACAAAAGCTATGCAAGTTACCTTTCCTACCCTCTTTCTTTTTTCTACTACCGTTCTTAGTGCTAGAATCGCCTCTCTCGTCCCTCTGTTTTTCCTAAAACCAAACTGATCTTCTCCTAGCCTTTCCTCTACTTTATTTTCTAATCTCCTATAAATAATCTTTAACAATATCTTCGATGCATGTGATAGTAGGCTAATGGTCCTATAGTTCTCACACAAATTAGCTCCTATTTTCTTCGGCATTGTTACTATTCTACTACGCTGAAAATCCTGTGGTACTTCTCCCTTCTCATATATTTTACAAACTAACCTGTATAATCGCTCCTGCATTTTTTCCCCTGCGTGTTTTATTAATTCGGCTGGTATCATATCAATCCCCGCTGCTTTGTTATTCCGTAAATCATTTAATGCTCTATGAAACTCTGACCTAAGTATGCTAGGACCTAAGTCATCCTCATCTATCTGTTCCACACTTTCTAGCTCCTCCATGTCCTGCCTACCTTTATATAAATCTTCAAGATACTCCTTCCATCTTCTAGCTTTTTCCTTATTTTCTGTGAGTTCCTTACCCTGCTTATCACATATAATGTTACCCTTTGGTTTTACTTTAGAAAAATGTGACTTAATTTTCCTGTAGCCCAAATCTACTTTACCTCTTCTCATATCCTCCTCAATATCCTCACAGTTTCCTTTTATCCACTCTTCTTTCGCTAGCTTGCATTTCCTATTAATTAAGTTCCTTAGTTCCTTATATTTTTTCTGTCCTGCTTCTGTGTTTCCAATTTTAATTTTCCTTCTTGCTTCTATCATTTCAACTATTTCTTCCGTGATCCATTCCCTCCTACCTGCCCTTTTCTTTGTGCCTAATACTTCATTTGCTGCTGTAGTTAACCCATTTCTGATTTCCCTCCATTCGCAATCTATGTCGCTCCTAGATGTTCCATTAGCCATGATTTCTACTTTCTGCTTGTACTTTTCACATACATCAGCTAATTTTAACCTATCGACATCTACTCTGACCTGTTTAGACTTCTGTAATTTCTTGAATTTGACCTCTGAGTCCAGGACTACTAAATTATGGTCACTATCAATATCTGCTCCAGGGTAACTCTTACAATTCTTAATCTGGTTCCTAAACCTCTCTTTAACCAGTATGTAATCTATCTGATACCTCCCTATATCTCCTGGCATTTTCCACGTATATATCCTGCGTTTGTGATTCTGAAAAAGCGTGTTTGCTACCACTAGCTTATTCCTAATACAAAACTCTACCAATCTATCCCCTCTATCATTACGTGTTCCTATTCCATATTCTCCTACTATTGAAACTTCCTTTCCCTTACCTACTACGGTAAAATTTTAATCGTATATAATAATAAATGTATATTTCCACCAACAATTTTTTGAATTGGTTTTACTAAAAACATTTAACTAAAATAAAATTCTTCTTTGATTACCAATGATATTAAAAAAATGTATAGACAGCAATTTGATTAAATTACAAGTTTCTACTAATCCCTGAGAAGTAAATCAATTTTCCTAGTTGGAAAACTAATACACCTTACTATGACTACAAAAAGTGATTTAAAAAAACATGCGATTAACAACTGCCATTTGTTTGAAGTGTTTACAACAAATTTATTTTATTCAATCCGTTGCAAATTAACAATTGCAACTTTAATAATTTTATATATTTTTACCATAAATTTAAACGTACACATACATTGTAATAAATTTTGCGAAGTTTCACTAATTGTGAAGTAGATAACAACCAATAAGCGGTGAATTATTCAAATTGTCAACTGAGTTTGTTTACGCACGTTTCGCAAATTTTATTTGCCCGCTGGCTGGAGAAATTTCCGCACTTTTCGTTTTATGATCCCGCACCGAAATCAAATCGATAAACTATTATCGTTTATGATAAACAGTTTTTAAACAAACGTTCTTCAGTTGTTGTTAAAACAAATCAATTGATATTCCATATTAGGGAAGAGAAATAAAATTCCAATGTTTTTATCACAATATTTTTTTAAAATTACTCTACCGTTATTGTTTGTTAGTACAATTTCATAGAGTAAAGTGAAAATAAGCGCCAGTCTAGATATAGTTTGGCCACGGCTATTTTTTTTACACACATGATTTAAATTTGATTTAACATTCTTAATTAATTAAAAATTTGTTTCATTTATTACGGTGTAGATTACTGGGTATATAAAAAAAAATTAAACGCCTATTCGCTTCGATATAAATGTAGAATACTTGGTATGATGAAGCTCTCTTAGCCCGCAGCTTCTTTATCGATCACTAATGGTAATAATACTTTGCATAATTAACAAATTCTCATTGAAAAATGATACACCGCTCGCATATATACTTTCTCCGCAAATAGAATATTAATGCCATTTTCCGATTTACTCCGCATCTGAAGAATCAGCTATAATGGCTCAAAAGTATATCATTTTACCACGATTTGAAGAAAGTAAAAACTAAATTACGAACGGTAATAAAAGATGAATTGCTCGCTTCCTTAAATGTAAATACCAATTAAATCAGATGTTGAAATAAAAAAAAGTTATATAAAATAGCGTAAAATAAGTAGGTATAAACAATTTTAAAAATACGCTAGTTTCATTTAAGGATTCATTTGTTAAATAAAATTTCGATACTCCAGGGAAACGTCTAAAATATTTGTATTTATTGAAACGTTGCGCATAGAAATTGATTCTGAAGCTCTCATCGCAACGTACAACGATTTGGAATAATCGTAAAGGACGAATAACATTTTCATCTAATACTTAGAGTGCAGAAAGAAAATGTGCAGTTTAAACAGTCATCTCTAATTCCCTCTAGTTCAATGTAACATGTAATTAGAACGATCTGAACTGTTGCGGTCTTCAGTGTATACATTAAAACCTGGGAAAACATGGTTGGCGTGTAAACAAATTTGTTTAACAAGAATTTATATAAATAAAGAGATACCAACGATAATAATTACCAAAATAAGCAAGGTGGGTGAATTGAACTACATTATAGAAAAGATTTGAATTGAGGGATTATGTTAATATAAATTTGGCAAAATTTATATTAATTTTATATTAATTTTCACGCAGGGGAAAAAATGCAGGAGCGATTATACAGGTTAGTTTGTAAAATATATGAGAAGGGAGAAGTACCACAGGATTTTCAGCGTAGTAGAATAGTAACAATGCCGAAGAAAAAAGGAGCTAATTTGTGTGAGAACTATAGGACCATTAGTCTATTATCACATGCATCGAAGATATTGTTAAAGATTATTTATAGGAGATTAGAAAATAAAGTAGAGGAAAGGCTAGGAGAAGATCAGTTTGGTTTTAGGAAAAACAGAGGGACGAGGGAGGCGATTTTAGCACTAAGAACAGTAGTAGAAAAAAGAATGAGGGTAGGAAAGGTAACTTGCATAGCTTTTGTAGATTTAGAAAAGGCATTTGATAATGTAGATTGGGACATAATGTTTAGAATTTTAAAAGAAACGGGTATAGATTATAAGGATAGGAGAATAATTTTTAATTTATATAAACACCAAACTGCCTTAGTTAGAATTGAGGGGGAAGAAGAGGTAGCAAAAATAGGGAAGGGAGTTCGGCAGGGATGTACACTTTCACCGTTATTATTTAATCTATATATATAGAAGATGCAATAAACAAAGTAAAAGAAGAGTATAGTGTAGGTGTGAATGTACAGGGAGAGAAAATATATATGTTGAGATTCGCCGACGATATAGCTGTATTGGAAGAAAGCGAAAAGAATTTAGAAAGGGTATTGAATGGTATAAAGGATGATGAGGATTGGTTGGGAAGATAAAGTAACAAATGAAGCTGTACTAGAGTTAGTAGGGGAGAAGAGAAGTATCTGGAGAGTGTTACAGCGTAGGAGAGACAGATTAGTAGGGCATATTATTAGGCATGGGGGGATTATGCAATTGATCATAGAAGGTAGAGTGGAGGGAAAGAGAGGGGTAGGTAGGCCTAGATTGGAGTATGTGAGTCAGATAGCTGAAGACGTTGAGATGAATAGCTATAGAGAGATGAAGGGATTAGCTCAGGATAGATCGGCATGGAGTGCTGTTTCCAACCAATCTTTAGGATTGCGGACTGTTTAACTAACTATTGAATGGTATGCAGGCAGTATTGACTAGGGATTTTAACATGAAAATAAATATAGGTAAAACTAAAGTGATGAGGTGTGACAAAAAGGAATGCAGTAGAAAAATGAGGATCACAATAGGAGATAATAGAATCGAAGAAGTGTCAGATTTTTGTTATTTAGGCAGTAGAATCACAAAAGATAATCGAAGCAAGGTAGATATAAAGTGTAGGATAGCACAGGGTAGGAAGGCATTCGTAGAAAAAGAACAGATTTTAAGATCAAATATTGACTTGGGTATTAGAAAAAGATTACTGAAGGTATATGTTTGGAGTGTAGCACTGTACGGGTGTGAGGCGTGGACTATAGGAAAGGAAGAGAAGCGTAGATTACAAGCATTCGAAATGTGGTGTTATAGGAGGATGATGAGGATTGGTTGGGAAGATAAAGTAACAAATGAAGCTGTACTAGAGTTAGTAGGGGAGAAGAGAAGTATTTGGAGAGTGTTACAGCGTAGGAGAGACAGATTAGTAGGGCATATTCTTAGGCATGGGGGGATTATGCAATTGATCATAGAAGGTAGATTGGAGGGAAAGAGAGGGGTAGGTAGGCCTAGATTGGAGTATGTGAGTCAGATAGTTGAAGACGTTGAGATGAATAGCTATAGGGAGATGAAGGGATTAGCTCAGGATAGATCGGCATGGCGTGCTGTTTCCAACCAATCTTTAGGATTGCGGACTCTTTAACTAACTAAATTTGGCAACGTTGCTTCAATTGTATAGGGAACGAAAGAAACAGGCAGCAGACAACAACACGCCATTTAATTTAACACAGCTTGCAATTAATTATAAAGGCGAGAAGAAGGAAAAAGTGCGTAAGTACAAACAGAGTAGTCATTGGTAGAACTGCAGGTCGAAAGCATTAGCTGGAGGACACTGAGATGGCGGAATACGAAAGCAAATAGTGCACTTGAATATCCGCCATCAGCTGTTGGTAACACCAAGCAATTCTTCCGTTATGTTGATGATGAATCGTGAATGCAGATGGAAACAAATAAAACATACCATAAGAGAAAATGGTGCACAAAACAAATTGTCACAATAAAAACATCTAGTCGTAATCATCGTCAATTTCAATAATGACTCCTTAAGATAATGTACCGTGTATATAATAATAAACAATATAACCCACATTATGGTCGAACAATTCACGTTTTCTGCAAGCAATTATGTCGGCTAATACGAATTTAAATGATCGGGCAATTATTCGCGTTCAGAAACATTCGATTTACAATCGCACGAACTATAATATTAAATGTGATTATAAATTGGTAGTTCTATAGCGCGGCGCATATAAAATCTTATAAGAAATAAAATACCTGTAAGGGCCCCGAGGAGGGCATGTACAAAATAAGCGACACTCAGGCGAACTTTTCGCGCGCAACAACGAGAGATTGCGATCGCAAAAAGAAAGAACTATCGATAAAATTGAATTCGTGGCTGTCTGGTCGTGACCAAATTACACCATTTCCCTTTCTATTGTCGTCCAGATACTAACGAAATGGTGTCTTTGTAAGTACTTTAATACGAAGTAAACACGTTTAAACTAAAACAGCGCGCTATACGAGCTGTAGAAGAGATGGGAGGCCCGAAGAATGAAATGTTTTGTTGGATAGCTGTTACGTAATTCGCGTTGTCTTCGAAAGATTTCGTTATTGATTTGACAACCTCAACAGTATTGGCGAGCGAAAATATGTTATGGTCTGAATTATATAAATATTTTATATTTTTTTGAATTAAAGAGAAAGTTTATTGTGCCATTTTCTTGGCAATTCATGAACATAAACAATAAATGAATTTTTATTATTCATCTGTTTCGAAAAATAATTTGAAGCGAAAAATTCGAATAAAAAAATGTTATCAAGAAGATAATTTTCGCGCTAAAGTAAGATATAAATTTTGTATATTTCGATAGATAATTTAAATATTCGCGAACGTTGAAGTTTCTACCGAGCCAAGGCTTTTCTTGCAGCTCGCTTCAATTACTTCTACGCAAGAGAACAAACCGTAAAATAGCAAAAAAAGCATTTATTATTTTATGTATTTGTTACATAATTTTTTAAAATTTATTTACAGATATCGGGCAAATCTGCGATGTAGACAAATGCAAATGATTTTTTGCAAAAAATAGTTAATACTACAATATATTTAATTATTACTGAAATATATCACTATGATTAAGCATTAGACTATTTACGAAAAAGATGCTAAAGATAATTTCCTTGGCAAAAGACATTGTGTTTTTTCAGACTATGTACATAAAATACAACATTAAAGTGTTTTAGAAATTACTACGGTGTTAAATAATAGTAGCTAGATGCGCATTTCGAGAGCTATGCCCCCATCTTCAGTATCCCAAGATAAAAAACTAAATAAAATAGCTCTGTCATGAATCGCAATTGATATACTATTAAATAAATAAGTCAACATGTCAAAATGGCATATAATATGACCTATAAATCTTTTAAAACAATACAAATTAATAATTAACGAAACTGACAAGTAACAACCATAAACATTGGTTTGCCAAACCTAAAATAACTAAAAATAAATTAAATAAAAATAAATTTAAAAAAAATTAAATAGGCGGGATGAAATTGGGCTTGAATAAAAATTCACTAAAATTTATTTTGATTTATGCTTTTATAAGCATTTAACTCGGAATAATTCAAAACACTTTTATGTAATTTAAGTGAACTAATTTGAATAGGATGACCTGAGTTAGTCAAAAATATGCTCGGCTACAGCACTTTTATCTTTTCTATTCAATCTGAAATGAGCTAAAAGCTCCTTAAATATAGTTTCAATTGGTCTACGTGTTAAATACCAGATTTTTGCCAGGTGCAATTATAAGATCAAATGGTAATTTAACAAAATTTGGAGTTGAATTATTACCTTGCTCTAAACTACTAATTATTTATTTAATAGCATATCAATCACGATTCGTGACAGAGGTATTTTATTTAGTTTATATCTTGTGCTAATGAAGATGGGTGCATAGCCTTCGAAGTGCGCATCTAGCTACTTAATGCTTTTGTTACGGTATTTGGGTGATATTCTAAATTGTATATTTGTATGTTAATCGCCAAGCTTGAACCCACGTGATTTTTTCGTAAAAATTGTCAGTTGATTTTTTTTTTGTACATACGGTGGAAGTACATGGCAATTGTCGCATCTCTTCTTAAGTGTAATATCGTGGAACCTTAGGGGCATATAAATTTTACCGGAAACCGAGAGTTTCGTGATGGCAAACAACAAATAGATAGTGAGAAATGAACTTAGCCGCTATAAGATCGCTATAGAACGAAAAGGCCAGCCAGCCGAAGGAATATTATTAAATTGCCTCTTAAATGATAGAAAATGGAAAGTAAAGCAATGGACGCGTATGGATTCAGCGTGTTAATTAAACGCTACAGAATAAGCGTACGAAACGATTTATTTATTATAATAACGCGTTGTCTAATATTATTGTGTAGAGACCATATTTCTATTCATTTTATGGGAATACCTACATTAACATTTATACGCGCATATTATACAATGTTCAAGGATAAGAATGAATATGATTTATAACATAGCTGTATGTTTATTTAAAATATAACAAAGAAACTGGCGAGCGATATTGTATCCGTATATAAAAACGTAACAATATAAATTAAAATGTAGATGATCTTTGCTTTTAATGATTATTATGGCACATTATTATATAACAAAGTACCATCTCACTTTAAATGCTTAACAAAAAAAAACAATTTAAGACAGCTGTTAAAACATACTTAACAAAACCTGCATTTTATACTATAAAATCATATTTAACCACACCGTGGACTTAATGCATCTACTTAGAAAATGATAATTTGTAAATCTGAACAAACAAAAAATTGTCCGATTTGGTAATACACATTTACATGTTCATTTATTTTTTAGATGACTTGTGTATCAAAACACCAATAAATTTTTTTGTATAGTGGGCAGATTTATATACAGAAGAATTGAAGACAAAATCTTTAAAAAACACACACACATTTGTATATTTCGATATAAGAAATTGAGTGATTGTTAGTTAAAGAGTCCACAATCCTAAAGATTGGTTGGAAGCAGCACGCCATGCCGATCTATCCTGAGCTAATCCCTTCATCTCCCTATAGCTATTCATCTCAACGTCTTCAACTATCTGACTCACATACTCCAATCTAGGCCTACCTACCCCTCTCTTTCCCTCCACTCTACCTTCTATGATCAATTGCATAATCCCCCCATGCCTAAGAATATGCCCTACTAATCTGTCTCTCCTACGCTGTAACACTCTCCAAATACTTCTCTTCTCCCCTACTAACTTTAGTACAGCTTCATTTGTTACTTTATCTTCCCAACCAATCCTCATCATCCTCCTATAACACCACATTTCAAATGCTTGTAATCTACGCTTCTCTTCCTTTCCTATAGTCCACGCCTCACACCCGTACAGTGCTACACTCCAAACATATACCTTCAGTAATCTTTTTCTAATACCCAAGTCAATATTTGATCTTAAAATCTGTTCCTTTTCTACGAATGCCTTCCTACCCTGTGCTATCCTACACTTTATATCTACCTTGCTTCGATTATCTTTTGTGATTCTACTGCCTAAATAACAAAAATCTGACACTTCTTCGATTCTATTATCTCCTATTGTGATCCTCATTTTTCTACTGCATTCCTTTTTGTCACACCTCATCACTTTAGTTTTACCTATATTTATTTTCATGTTAAAATCCCTAGTCAATACTGCCTGCATACCATTCAATACCCTTTCTAAATTCTTTTCGCTTTCTTCCAATATAGCTATGTCGTCGGCGAATCTCAACATATATATTTTCTCTCCCTGTACATTCACACCTACACTATACTCTTCTTTTACTTTGTTTATTGCATTTTCTATATATAGATTAAATAATAACGGTGAAAGTGTACATCCCTGCCGAACTCCCTTCCCTATTTTTGCTACCTCTTCTTCCCCCTCAATTCTAACTAAGGCAGTTTGGTGTTTATATAAATTAAAAATTATTCTCCTATCCTTATAATCTATACCCGTTTCTTTTAAAATTCTAAACATTATGTCCCAATCTACATTATCAAATGCCTTTTCTAAATCTACAAAAGCTATGCAATTTACCTTTCCTACCCTCTTTCTTTTTTCTACTACCGTTCTTAGTGCTAGAATCGCCTCCCTCGTCCCTCTGTTTTTCCTAAAACCAAACTGATCTTCTCCTAGCCTTTCCTCTACTTTATTTTCTAATCTCCTATAAATAATCTTTAACAATATCTTCGATGCATGTGATAGTAGACTAATGGTCCTATAGTTCTCACACAAATTAGCTCCTATTTTCTTCGGCATTGTTACTATTCTACTACGCTGAAAATCCTGTGGTACTTCTCCCTTCTCATATATTTTACAAACTAACCTGTATAATCGCTCCTGCATTTTTTCCCCTGCGTGTTTTATTAATTCGGCTGGTATCATATCAATCCCCGCTGCTTTGTTATTCCGTAAATCATTTAATGCTCTATGAAACTCTGACCTAAGTATGCTAGGACCTAAGTCATCCTCATCTATCTGTTCCACACTTTTTAGCTCCTCCATGTCCTGCCTACCTTTATATAAATCTTCAAGATACTCCTTCCATCTTCTAGCTTTTTCCTTATTTTCTGTGAGTTCCCTACCCTGCTTATCACATATAATGTTACCCTTTGGTTTTACTTTAGAAAAATGTGACTTAATTTTCCTGTAGCCCAAATCTACTTTACCTCTTCTCATATCCTCCTCAATATCCTCACAATTTCCTTTTATCCACTCTTCTTTCGCTAGCTTACATTTCCTATTAATTAAGTTCATTAGTTCCTTAGAGTGATTGTATGATAAAAAAAATTGTTAAAGTTCAGGGTGAATTATTTGATAGTACCACGAAGAGTAATACTAATTCCAAAAAGCAAAAATTGAGATATTCTATAAAAACAGTTTTTGGTTATTTCGAAGCAGAATTATAGTAATACATAAATTTATTTATTTGCAGTTTTTTTTCTTTATTGTATATATAAATAGTATATATATAACATATAGCCGATTTATTATGGGAGGTTCAAAATATCCCGTTCAAAATTTTTTTTTGTTTGCTGTATAATTTAGTTTATATGGCGTGAAGCAAAAAAAATACCAAGACATTTTCTGAGAGCACGTATAAAATATGATAGTTTAAGAGGCGGTTCGAAAATGTACCCAAAGTTAAAAGAAATTCGCGAAATTTACACATAAAAAATGAAAATACAATAAGAATAATGCCAGGGGTGCCATGGAAGAGCAAAGAAGAGCCTTATATCTTATAAAGCTTGTTATTTGATTGGCATTCCTTTTGGTTGTACTTTCCTAATCTGGCATATGCCAATAAATCGATTTACTAGTATCATTATATTATTATTAATAAAACAAAAAATCGTTATAACATTAGATGGTTTTGAAATAAAATTCCTTTTTGATCCTTTTTATAGGACATATCAACTGCAACAATTCATCGTAAATATAAAGTGAATTTCGAAAACCGTATAAAAAAATTATTGTATTACAATTCTTACAATAAAGTGCAATTTTTGGCAAGTGCATGATAATGATAACGTTAGCCTATCAAGATTCCAGTAGCGTACCGTTGTAAACATAAATTTTACGAGTATTTCAAATGTGTTAGCTATTAATGCCCAGATTTAAGAAATGCTGCGTCTGCCATTTACATACTGTATGACCATTTTCATACACAAACACATGGAAATCTCGCGTAGTTTGTACAGATTTAGCCTCAAATACAAAATTCTATTTAAGGGGGGGGATACTAAACTATCGGAACTTTGTGCAACGATAATGGTTCGGTTCGAAATAAAATATGCCAAAATTCGGATTATTCAATTCTGTTATATTTAACAATTCGGACTACAAAGAGAAAAAAATAAAATTTAATTTTCGAGCTACTGAAAAATGGAGTTGAGTTTGGTGATAATAATGACAGAGTAAATTGTTTTTAAATGGCGGGTATCCCCTTAAGGTGTTTTACAAGTACGTGTGTCGACTATTTTAACCACATTTCGTTATCATTTCTTCAAAACCGATTCGGATTAGAAATAGATTTTTTTCATTTAGTGATCTTTTTTTCAATCGCAAGAATTCTAGTGGTATTATTTTTTCTTGCAAATGAATTTTCGAGAATTACAAAAATTGATATTTTCAATTATCAAAATTTTGGTAAAATATGATAATTAAATTTAAAAAAACTGATATATATCTTGGAACAAAAAAGGTCAATGTGCATGAAAATTCCAAAAAAAAGCTTTACACTTTTAATTCACCAAATAACATAAATAATTAAAACAAAAAACTTTGAAAAACAATTTTATGAAAATTGTTATATAATGTTATGAAAAAAGCGAAAACATTACGAAAATGTTTAAATTTTTAAAAACTCCATTTTCCATTTTTCAGCACATTACAATATTGGACATTGGCCATTTTTGTACCAAGGTACAGATATACACAAATTTCTTCTAGTTCGTTTTGTGTAAACAGCTAGAGTAAAATAACTGCGAGTTACGATTCTTGGATTTAACACTGAAATATTTCAACGCGAATTAATTCTGATATTTGTGGAAGGAAAAAAATACAACAATATATCGTTAGTTGATAGGTAAAACTCATTAAGTACAGTTTTCGGTAAAACTGTTTTTTTTCTTCACTAAGTGAAATATTCCGACTTCTCGGGATTGTATTAAAATTATTCTTCAAAAATTTTAATACAATCCTTTATCCTAATATTTAAAATGATTCGAATAGCATATTTATTTACAATATTGAAGCAACGCGATTTTTAGTCAAAATAAAATGGTTAATAAATCTCATTATTTCCAATGATGAATTAAAGTACTTAATGAATTTTCCTTGTCAGCAAACGATATGTCTTCGTTGACGATTGTAAGTTGTCTTCCGGTATAGATCGCAACTCAACTGGGCGTGGGAAGTGTCAAAAAATAAAATGCAAGACTTAGTGTTGATATATACATGGTGACACTAAAAAATCGATACACCATTTGTATAGGAATGTAAACATTTGTACTCTCTCTCTAGATGTACAGCACCACACTTTAATTTTCTGGTAGAATAAATGGAAAGGCAGAGAGTAATATCTATCAATTACACGCCGCATAATGAAGCAATATGAATAAATGCACTTTTCGGTCGTGGTCTTAATAACCGTGGCGGCACTTGTACAAAGATCTTAAGACCCACATTAAAACACACCAAAGTACTACCGAAGAAAAGTGTTCTTTCGCAATCAGGAACGGTGTTTCCCATAAACGTGAAATTGTCCAAACGCTATTTGAGAACGAAACGTT
The DNA here is from genome assembly GCA_947310635.1 of Leptodirus hochenwartii. Lineage (NCBI taxonomy): Eukaryota > Metazoa > Arthropoda > Insecta > Coleoptera > Leiodidae > Leptodirus > Leptodirus hochenwartii. The sequence continues at coordinate 32,720,567 of OX371176.1, read as the reverse complement.
CAAAACATATTTAGATATTCATTCGATATATAAAATTGATAAAATTAAGAAAGATTGCAGACTTGCAGGAGACTAGAAGATTCTTGACATCTTCAACATGATGTCTTCAACTGTTGTAATGCAGCTAGACCGTAGATTAAATACGAGAACTAATAAAGTTAATAAAGCAAATGTACTCGTCAATTAAGTGTAATGCGTGAGTCTTGATTGCGGAAATGTCGTGAGTTAATCGAAGGTGACTCTTCGTGATTTAAATTCTCTATGTGATGCGTAGGAATTTTAATACAACGTAATGGCGTCATGATACATTTAATTTTGTAAGCGTTAGATGCTTCTATTAACTAATAGTATACAATATCGTTACTTAAAGTATTAAGTAGCTAGATGCGCATTTCGATGGCTATGCCCCCATCTTCAACATGATATACTTGAGAAAAGTTATTGGTAAAATTAGAAATACTCTCGACTGTACTCCAAAGGTTCTTTCAAGCGATTTTCGATTAATTAACCGACATGTTTATAGCAAAAAAAAAAAACATTATTACCACAATAAAAAGACACTAATTGAAAAACTAGAAGTATATAAGAAATCAATAGGTACGTTAAAGTAATGTCAGTAACATTTAGGTTACGCTGGCATATAATAAATCGTGGTAATTAAATATACACTGAATGGCTGAGCGGTAACGGATTCCATCGTTTTTTTTTTCATGTAGAAAATGCCGATACAAAAGCTTAAGATCTTCACAAAGAGATGTAGCAAGAAAATCGGGAAAGGCAACAGAGACACAAGTAAGTAATTAACGACGTTTACGCTAATAATCGGCTACAAAACGAAGAAACATACCAAATAATAAATGGCATTCACGGTAAACTGGGCTCCATTCTGCATTTAACTAAAGAAGTGTTAAGGTAGGAACGAAGACCGTTGCTAAACAATGAATTATGATGAAACGTAGCGGTTGGTGAGCGATGGAAATTGTAAAAGTAATCGTTTCGATGATAGAGAATTAATTCTTAAATTATCACCAAAAAAAAAAAGGTTCATACAAGCATTTCCACGTCCAAGCTTCCATTTACAGTAGCGCAACAACAGTCAGATAAAAATTCGCAAATAACTGTTTTTTTTTGCTGAGATCGCGCATCTTTTATTTAAATTACTTTTTTTTTTGTAACATCCTACAGAATTGAATCTTTGCGTTTGTTGGGTGCTAAATTACAGGCGAATGTCAATATTGGCACATAAACTGGGCTAATTAAATATTTGAACGTAATCAACATATCCGATACATAGCCCAGTTTATTGAAAGAGAAACTTGCGCGGAATGAAAAGAAATTGCGTGGCGGTGCGAATATGAAAAATGATAGGAGCTGGAAAATGCAGGTTGAATTTGTAATGGGATTAGTCGTGCAAGAGGCTTAAGTAATGTGAAGAGGTGCAAATCGACAAAATCTAGTAGCAGCGATATGCGTGTAGTGTAAATTTATAGAAGTCGTTCGCCGTTTTTACGAGCGCGATAAATTCACCGTTTAATACCCCGTCATATAATCAAGTGGCCGGAGTTTGCAAATTGCGAATTTAGAGCCCATCTGTCTGGTGAGGAGGCACTACACTTTCGTCTATAAAACACAACAGCACCGTCGAGTCCTATTTAATGGCATTCGAACATACCGATGCGGAATTATTCATGCGCACAAGTGAAAATGAAAACTGTACCAGCACCTAGCTTCGTATTATCGAAAGAATATAACTTTTACTTCGTTGAAATTTAAGAAAAAAAATTGTCCATATGCTGCATTAATGCCGGAATTGGTAACGATTATTTAAGCCATTTTTATGACGCTATTTCGTTATTAAGGACGATTTTGATCAAAATTTTAATTTCATTTTTAAGCGCACTAAATGACTATTATTATTATTAGTCCTTTCATGGACCCAAGCAGAATTATTAGAAGCACAGCTTGTATTAAAAAAAAAATTATAACATCAGGCATTGCGAAGGAAATTATGTTTCGTTGATAATTTATGAATTTCATTCATATTCTAGCGAAAAAAGTTCGTTGGTAAAAGACGAAATGTTTGCAGATAAACTGCGTATACGCATCATAAAAGTCTTTTGCATCGAAATTCCTAAACTACACACACATATCTCGTGATGAATTATTTCACGCAAATTGTGCGTCGGTGCTGCAGATTTATACCACCGTATAATCGCACATGTTTACACGTACATTTTGCAATAACTGTTCGCGTATTTCAACGCCACAAATACGCACTAATTTCGTTCTATACAATCAAGAAGAAATTGAAAATAATTATAGTATCATAAATTTACTCTATCGCGTAGAAGTGCAATTAAGTTAGAAATAGATAAATCATAGAAGAATAGAAAAAAGAAATAACAAATTTTAGTTGAAAATGTCCCTGCAAAAATTGGTCGATTTTATTTATGAAATGCTATGATAGAAATGTAGTGATTATCAGGGTCGTATTATTCAGCTATTCATTTGTAAAAAAATTATTATAAAATTTCGTTGCACGAAAAATAGCGTATTTAGATATCAAACTACAACGCGGAGAAAGAATTTAATTTTCGACACCTAAATTCAATTTTATATGTGATTATGTATAAAAATGTTGTTTCTAATTAAATTACATATTAATTCAATTATACGTGGGAAAATAAAAATGCGGCTATTGTAGTTGTATATGGAATATAATGGCCTAGTGTTGTGTGCCATAAATTCGGCTGTGATCATCAAATAGATAAATCATAAAAATGTCCAAATACGTGCGACAGTGTTAATAATCTATAGTTTTAAATAATGCACAATACCGCACGTAACGCCAACAGAGAGATCAAAGCATTGACAGAATGTCTTTAACATCGTATGTGGTCTTTTTCTATTACATATTCTATTTTTAGATACATTCGAATTGAGTTATTTTAGCGACAGTTTGGTGTGTGTGTACAAATCGTCCTATATATGGACACATATATAAGTCGGAACGAAACAATATTAACGGTACAAACGCCCGCCACGACGTCTACTGTTATGCTAATGCTAATTCCTTCTTCGATATTTGTTAGATGCACTCGGTACTTGTCGTATAGCTATGTGTGACATATGCGCACCAAATCCTTTATGGCTTTATTACACCTTTGGATGAATCTTATCCAAAGATTTATTTATTTGATCTCTTTCGCAATTCTAATCCTAAGAAGTAACGCGACATTTTTTTAGTGACAAAAATTGTTCGGAGCGAAGATGGCAAATTTTTTTTCGGCAAGATATAATCGAATGGAAAAAATTAGAGTCACTAAATCCTTTATGGCGTTATTACGACACCTTTATAATACAGGATGAATCTTATCCAAAGATTCATTTATTTGATCTCTTTCGTAATTCCAATCCTAAGAAGTAACGCGACATTTTTTTAGTGACAAAAATTGTTCGGAGCGAAGATGGCAAATTTTTTTTTGGCAAGATATAATCGAATGGACAAAATTAGAGTCACTAAATCCTTTATGGCGTTATTACGACACCTTTATAATACAGGATGAATCTTATCCAATAGATTCATTTATTTAATCTCTTTCGCAATTCTAATCCTAAGAAGTAACGCGACATTTTTTTAGTGACAAAAATTGTTCGGAGCGAAGATGGCAAATTTTTTTTCGGCAAGATATAATCGAATAGATAAAATTAGAGTCACTAAATTCTTTATGGCGTTATTACGACACCTTTATAATACAGGATGAATCTTATCCAAAGATTTATTTATTTGATCTCTTTCGCAATTCCAATCCTAAGAAGTAACGCGACATTTTTTTAGTGACAAAAATTGTTCGGAGCGAAGAAGGCAAATTTTAATTAGAGTCACTAAATCCTTTATGGCGTTATTACGACACCTTTATAATACAGGATGAATCTTATCCAATAGATTCATTTATTTAATCTCTTTCGCAATTCTAATCCTAAGAAGTAACGCGACATTTTTTTAGTGACAAAAATTGTTCGGAGCGAAGATGGCAAATTTTTTTTCGGCAAGATATAATCGAATGGACAAAATTAGAGTCACTAAATCCTTTATGGCGTTATTACGACACCTTTATAATACAGGATGAATCTTATCCAAAGATTCATTTATTTGATCTCTTTCGTAATTCCAATCCTAAGAAGTAACGCGACATTTTTTTAGTGACAAAAATTGTTCGGAGCGAAGATGGCAAATTTTTTTTTGGCAAGATATAATCGAATGGACAAAATTAGAGTCACTAAATCCTTTATGGCGTTATTACGACACCTTTATAATACAGGATGAATCTTATCCAATAGATTCATTTATTTAATCTCTTTCGCAATTCTAATCCTAAGAAGTAACGCGACATTTTTTTAGTGACAAAAATTGTTCGGAGCGAAGATGGCAAATTTTTTTTCGGCAAGATATAATCGAATAGATAAAATTAGAGTCACTAAATTCTTTATGGCGTTATTACGACACCTTTATAATACAGGATGAATCTTATCCAAAGATTTATTTATTTGATCTCTTTCGCAATTCCAATCCTAAGAAGTAACGCGACATTTTTTTAGTGACAAAAATTGTTCGGAGCGAAGAAGGCAAATTTTAATTAGAGTCACTAAATCCTTTATGGCGTTATTACGACACCTTTATAATACAGGATGAATCTTATCCAATAGATTCATTTATTTAATCTCTTTCGCAATTCTAATCCTAAGAAGTAACGCGACATTTTTTTAGTGACAAAAATTGTTCGGAGCGAAGATGGCAAATTTTTTTTCGGCAAGATATAATCGAATGGACAAAATTAGAGTCACTAAATCCTTTATGGCGTTATTACGACACCTTTATAATACAGGATGAATCTTATCCAAAGATTCATTTATTTGATCTCTTTCGTAATTCCAATCCTAAGAAGTAACGCGACATTTTTTTAGTGACAAAAATTGTTCGGAGCGAAGATGGCAAATTTTTTTTTGGCAAGATATAATCGAATGGACAAAATTAGAGTCACTAAATCCTTTATGGCGTTATTACGACACCTTTATAATACAGGATGAATCTTATCCAATAGATTCATTTATTTAATCTCTTTCGCAATTCTAATCCTAAGAAGTAACGCGACATTTTTTTAGTGACAAAAATTGTTCGGAGCGAAGATGGCAAATTTTTTTTCGGCAAGATATAATCGAATAGATAAAATTAGAGTCACTAAATTCTTTATGGCGTTATTACGACACCTTTATAATACAGGATGAATCTTATCCAAAGATTTATTTATTTGATCTCTTTCGCAATTCCAATCCTAAGAAGTAACGCGACATTTTTTTAGTGACAAAAATTGTTCGGAGCGAAGAAGGCAAATTTTAATTAGAGTCACTAAATCCTTTATGGCGTTATTACGACACCTTTATAATACAGGATGAATCTTATCCAATAGATTCATTTATTTAATCTCTTTCGCAATTCTAATCCTAAGAAGTAACGCGACATTTTTTTAGTGACAAAAATTGTTCGGAGCGAAGATGGCAAATTTTTTTTCGGCAAGATATAATCGAATGGACAAAATTAGAGTCACTAAATCCTTTATGGCGTTATTACGACACCTTTATAATACAGGATGAATCTTATCCAAAGATTCATTTATTTGATCTCTTTCGTAATTCCAATCCTAAGAAGTAACGCGACATTTTTTTAGTGACAAAAATTGTTCGGAGCGAAGATGGCAAATTTTTTTTTGGCAAGATATAATCGAATGGACAAAATTAGAGTCACTAAATCCTTTATGGCGTTATTACGACACCTTTATAATACAGGATGAATCTTATCCAATAGATTCATTTATTTAATCTCTTTCGCAATTCTAATCCTAAGAAGTAACGCGACATTTTTTTAGTGACAAAAATTGTTCGGAGCGAAGATGGCAAATTTTTTTTCGGCAAGATATAATCGAATGGACAAAATTAGAGTCACTAAATCCTTTATGGCGTTATTACGACACCTTTATAATACAGGATATACCTTTATAATACAATTCCAATCCTAAGAACGAACGCGACATTTTTTAGTGACAAAAATTCTCTTCAGAGCGAAGATGGCAATTTTTTTTTCGGGCAAGACATAATCAATTGGACACGAATTAGAGTAACAGACATCAATAATATTTTCTCTCTTCTAAAAGTAATTACCTAAAAAAACACGTTGAAAAATTAAATAAAATTATGTAACGTGAATATTCTTTTAGTAATTAATTTAAGAATAATTTCAATTAGACACGGTGACATGTATAAATCTAAACTATGAAATATTCCTACGTGGAAATTGTGGATGTGAAAAGCTCCTTACAATTGCTTCCACGAATCGATTTCGTTATGAAAGATGTAATATATGTTCTGTATGTGCACATATGCATTAGTAGAGCACAAATATGTGCAATCATCTGTGATCTATATACGACAACGAATTCTTGGAGTTCGACTTATGCCGAAGAAGTTAATCATATATAAGCGAACGCGAAATAGGTTCAAATTTTACGAGGGAAAACAGATTGCCAAACCCAAGACTAAAATAGAAATCAAAGTCAAGTTCGCATTATGCGTACATTTTCTAATTTCATTTCCTCGATGTTCATATTTTTATTACTTTATATCAAATTACCATCGACTATCATATTTGGAAACGCAGGAAATTTTATTAACAAGATTTTAATCGTCTATTAAATTTAATGCTTCAAAAGATTTTCACCCGTTTTATTTACTGTTGCAGATTTTGTATAAAAAAATAACCTCCACCGATTAGAAAATAAAACAATCAGACTATGACCTACAAATTTCTACACGCTACTTTAAACGTGTACATAAACAAAACTATCGATAATAATGTTTATAATGTGTTTACAATCAAAAGTTAGCGAACTGTTTGATACTGCAGATATGATATACATTGGCCAGTTACAATTCCACAATTCCAGTGTAAAAAATATACATCACTGGACATTTATAAGAAAACTCTTTAGCTGGGAATTTCTATAAATTTCTTGTATGCATAGTGAAACATAGTTACAAAATTTACGACCATTAAAGATTCTGTCCGATAAGGGACATAATATCGAAACGATAAATTCTAGCCTTACAATCTTCGCCTGTAAACAAACTACTTGCGCAATAAATATTACGCTTTGTCTTTGATTCGCGCACCTAAAAAAAAGAACGAACGATAAAAACTAAGTACAGCGTTTTTACATTCTTCAATTGGCGTAAACTTAAAAACAACACGCTACAGCAAATCGGTTAAGCAGCAAGAAAAACAACAGGCAACCTGTTTTTCCAAATCGGTCGGAATAAATACGAGTATATGTGCTCGTGGTGAATATTTTTTTTTGATTACGCTCGCTTTCGGATATTTATGTACAATGGTCACTTATAATTCAGAAAATCATATAGGTACCCTACGTGTGAAAGAAACGGCGTGTGTTTTACTCCGCAAACTGTAATCATGTTTATAAAGTCATTTTCGCAAGAAGAAAAGAAGCATAATCATATGTAGGAAGTGGATGGTAATGTGGAAGCTTATGGTTTAGGTGTATACTCGCGCGAATATTATACCGAAGTGGCTTATATAGTTGCTTTTATGGCTTGTAATATTTTACGAAATTGTTGAATTGTGTAGTCAATTGAATTATCACCATGTGTCTTCTTTTTTTCATATTTAATATACTATCTTGAGTTTTCTTGAAATTTCAATCTACGACGAAATGACTGTTCAAGAAATGCGCGAATATATTATATTTCTATTATTTAACACCGTAGTGATGATTTTTAAAACAAATTTACAAAAAATTATTTGACAAAATGGTCTGCCTCTGAAAAAAGAATTCAATTTTATTTTCACCCTGTAAATATTGCCATTTTTTTACTCAGTATAACGTAATCTCTTTATAAAGGACAAATTTATTTAAACATAATGATGAAACATAAATTTTTATACAGGATACTGAAATATAATATAAATATAAACAAAACTTTTTGGACTGGTAAAAAAAAATATCGAATCAACAGAATGAAAAGATTTTCCTATGTCGAAAGTTTTCGTAACTAAAATATGTATCCCTTAAAAAAAAATTACCTCTCATACATTTACACCTTGTCAGAGAAACCTTTTTTTTTTTTCAAAATATACAATTGCCATTTTTTTTAGTAAATTCAACCCCTACAGATTCCAGCATAACATTATTTTATAATAATCACGACCAATAAAAATTTTTGGACTGGTAAAAAAATATCGAATCAACAGAATGAAAAGATTTTCCTATGTCGAAAGTTTTCGTAACTAAAATATGTATCCCTTAAAAAAAAATTACCTCTCATACATTTACACCTTGTCAGAGAGAAACCATTTTTTTTTTCAAAATATACAATTGCCATTTTTTTAGTAAATTCAACCCCTACAGATTCCAGCATAACATTATTTTATAATAATCACGACCAATAAAAATTTTTGTACTGGTAAAAAAATATCGAATCAAGAGGGTCCAACATTTATATATTTTTAAATGTGTATTGATACATTCCAATGTTCAAATTATAAATTCTTGTATTTTAGATATACATTCTATTCTCAAAAAAATAAATTAGTTCGACCTCATATGGCAAGAAAACGATTTTTTAAATATCTTTACACAATAAAAAAAAAAGTTGAGAAATGACGTTTAAAATGTACTTTTTAGGGCGCACATGCGAACGCGGCCACGTTGGCCACCCCTGGTGTATTTAGTACAGTACACGTTAATTGAATTAAAATCATCAATTATTTATAATATTCAGCGGCAGTTTGAAGCACCGGAGCGCACCCATTATGGTGATTCCTCAGCTTTATAACAATACGATGGCAATAATAATAATACAATAAGAAGTGCCGGCGCCAGCGTATTAACATATTTACATACAGCATACAACAACGGCTGCTTCTTCTATGCGTAGCTCTTGTATGTAACATGCCTCATTCAGTCTCGATGTATTATTGTAAAGAAATTTACGCGACCTCGCGAAGGCACCACCTCCAAGAAGTCGCGGGAAACGTCCACACACAACGCAAGAATAAATTCATCGCACATTATAATATCAACAACCGTCTGATGCATTGCAAACGTAATTATTATTTCATAAATGATGGAGAAAAGGCCATTTTGAACGACATCCATCAAAGTCACGTCTCGTCGGAAATATCTTCCACCTATCCATAAAATGTGATTTATATGAATGAATGGCATCGGTCGCACATTTGTATAAAGATGCTGCACAAGATCGCGTCAGAAGTAGTAAAATAAATGGACTATTATAAATATAGCCTTCAGTTTTAATCATTTTAATCAGATCGCCAGTATGGAGCAATAAAATATACACATTCCATTCGATTTATAAATGTATTCTCGTATCTTATTTTATTGCAATAATAAAAATGTCGCAGGTTACGTCAGTATAAAAATGTAAATATTGCACATTTAGCTTAACATTTCGACCGCCCACCGAATATTTAACGGCATATTTACAAGACACTCGTCATACAACGTTGTACCTAAGTGTCAAATAAACCCCTACTCGTCTTGAGTTCGTAAATACGTATAATGTCGACGTGACGATGCCCATGCTTGGGCACTTGCTTTGTGGTCAAATTTATACCTTCATTCATAAGTAAAGGTTAACGAAGAAGAAGAAAAAGTTTCAATTTCTCTACACACATGTTACCGTATGGCGTAATATGAATGAATGCTTCCATGTAAATTATATGACCTGAATACACGTAGTTTTTTTTTTTTTTTTTTGGTAACTCTAAATTTTCGAATGAACACGTGCAAAAGCTACCCCCTCTGAACAAATTACCCGGTTATAATAATAAATACAATTTATATATATAAAAAATCGTAGACGTATTATTATAGTCAAACAATTGTAATGAAAAAAAATTCAAATCAAATCAAACTGTGCGGTTTTAGAAAGAAAAAGGCATCTTATAAATGTAGTTGAGGAAATTGTATTCTTAAGTTCTAGTAAAAATGTGGCATTAAATTACAAGGTAAGAAAATCGTTTAAGTTGCATTTAAGTTTAATATTTATATTTGATTTTGCAACAACTGTTGAGTACTGCGTAAAGGTGATTATGACCGCGTTTACAATTTGTATATTTACACATGTCTTGATTAAACGAATAAATATCATCAAACCTACACGCACAAAGTGTGTCCACAATTGCAATAAAACAAATAAATATCGGCCGCAGGTGAGCGTAGTACTCAAATTCAAGTGTGGTATGAGTTGCCACAACAATTCTCCAGATCAAATAAATAAATATCCATCAAATTTTATTTTATTCGAAAAGGAACCAGCAAATAGTTAATTCGAAGATAAATAATTGCATTTGCTCAATCATTTTTCCGACGGAAAATCGATATGGTGGAATAATAAATATAGTTCTAATAAGTATAGTCTATAAACCCCTTTAAGTGGATATTTGTAATTAATATTATCATTATCTCGTTTATATCAAATTTTGTCCTGAAGATGCACTAAGCGCAACCGTTAGACAATATACATTTAAACATAACAACAAGGAAGTATTTCTCAACTCCAAACCTTACCATTTTTTCGACTATTGCAATAAATTTAAAAATAGAAAATTAAGCAGGACTCTGATGTAAATACGCAACAGAATGTTTTTGAACACATGTTGAAGATTTGCATGTATGTCAGGCAACATTCGAATAAAACTCATTGCCAGTGAATAATATGGGTAAATAAGGTGAATTTAAGAAGAACACCTACGTATCGTCTCATTCCAGTCTCAGCTCAATATGATAATATTTGCATCGTTTGTACCCGCGTATGTGAAATAATAGTGACTCGTTAAAACGTACAAAACGGAGATAATTTATGAATTACACTCGTGTTCTTTTGCGATGTCAAGTCCGTTGCAGCTACTCGGAGAAATCTTAATCCTTCGGCGAAACAAGCGCGAAATGTGTGCACGTGTAATACTTAAACTGGTCGTCAGTTGTTGGACAAAATGCGTTGCAACGGAACATAAACGTTCGCGTGTATCGATCATCAAAAATCCGCAGTAGTAAAAATTAAATCATTGTCAATTTCTAAATGTTTTTATTTTTAATTGTATGTATCGCCCAAAAAATCGCAACACAAAGCTAGATGCGCATTTCGAAGGTTATATACCCATCTACAGAAGCACAGGATAAAAACCAAAGAAAATACCGCTGTCCGTATATTTGTATTTTTATTTTTTCTGTTTTCTTTCATTACGATTCAGATGTTTTGATAATTATTTACGAACGCTAATTGAAAACGTCCACAAGTCACGTGACTTTTTTTCGAAAGGTAAGCCTTCATCTTCAGCAACACCGAAAAAAAATTAGGATACTGAAAAATCTAATATTAATTTTTTCACATTTAATTGTGAAAACTTAAATTATATCTTATATAAGACATTCCTTTCAATTCTAAAAAGAACGACTGACATTGACTTTAAATCCTATTTATTTGTCCATCATTTTAGAAAGTTTAGTTTGAAATTAATTGTTTCTAGTTAAAGAGTCCGCAATCCTAAAGATTGGTTGGAAACAGCACGCCATGCCGATCTATCCTGAGCTAATCCCTTCATCTCCCTATAGCTATTCATCTCAACGTCTTCAACTATCTGACTCACATACTCCAATTTAGGCCTACCTACCCCTCTCTTTCCCTCCACTCTACCTTCTATGATCAATTGCATAATCCCCCCATGCCTAAGGATATGCCCTACTAATCTGTCTCTCCTACGCTGTAACACTCTCCAAATACTTCTCTTCTCCCCTACTAACTCTAGTACATCTTCATTTGTTACTTTATCTTCCCAACCAATCCTCATCATCCTCCTATAACACCACATTTCGAATGCTTGTAATCTACGCTTCTCTTCCTTTCCTATAGTCCACGCCTCACACCCGTACAGTGCTACACTCCAAACATATACCTTCAGTAATCTTTTTCTAATACCCAAGTCAATATTTGATCTTAAAATCTGTTCCTTTTCTACGAATGCCTTCCTACCCTGTGCTATCCTACACTTTATATCTACCTTGCTTCGATTATCTTTTGTGATTCTACTGCCTAAATAACAAAAATCTGACACTTCTTCGATTCTATTATCTCCTATTGTGATCCTCATTTTTCTACTGCATTCATTTTTGTCACACCTCATCACTTTAGTTTTACCTATATTTATTTTCATGTTAAAATCCCTAGTCAATACTGCCTGCATACCATTCAATACCCTTTCTAAATTCTTTTCGCTTTCTTCCAATATAGCTATATCGTCGGCGAATCTCAACATATATATTTTCTCTCCCTGTACATTCACACCTACACTATACTCTTCTTTTACTTTGTTTATTGCATCTTCTATATATAGATTAAATAATAACGGTGAAAGTGTACATCCCTGCCGAACTCCCTATTTTTGCTACCTCTTCTTCCCCCTCAATTCTAACTAAGGCAGTTTGGTGTTTATATAAATTAAAAATTATTCTCCTATCCTTATAATCTATACCCGTTTCTTTTAAAATTCTAAACATTATGTCCCAATCTACATTATCAAATGCCTTTTCTAAATCTACAAAAGCTATGCAAGTTACCTTTCCTACCCTCATTCTTTTTTCTACTAGTGTTCTTAGTGCTAAAATCGCCTCCCTCGTCCCTCTGTTTATCCTAAAACCAAACTGATCTTCTCCTAGCCTTTCCTCTACTTTATTTTCTAATCTCCTATAAATAATCTTTAGCAATATCTTCGATGCATGTGATAGTAGACTAATGGTCCTATAGTTCTCACACAAATTAGCTCCTATTTTCTTCGGCATTGTTACTATTCTACTACGCTGAAAATCCTGTGGTACTTCTCCCTTCTCATATATTTTACAAACTAACCTGTATAATCGCTCCTGCATTTTTTCCCCTGCGTGTTTTATTAATTCGGCTGGTATCATATCAATCCCCGCTGCTTTGTTATTCCGTAAATCATTTAATGCTCTATGAAACTCTGACCTAACTATGCTAGGACCTAAGTCATCCTCATCTATCTGTTCCACACTTTCTAGCTCCTCCATGTCCTGCCTACCTTTATATAAATCTTCAAGATACTCCTTCCATCTTCTAGCTTTTTCCTTATTTTCTGTGAGTTCCTTACCCTGCTTATCACATATAATGTTACCCTTTGGTTTTACTTTAGAAAAATGTGACTTAATTTTCCTGTAGCCCAAATCTACTTTACCTCTTCTCATATCCTCCTCAATATCCTCACAATTTCCTTTTATCCACTCTTCTTTCGCTAGCTTGCATTTCCTATTAATTAAGTTCCTTAGTTCCTTATATTTTTTCTGTCCTGCTTCTGTGTTTCCAATTTTAATTTTCCTTCTTGCTTCTATCATTTCAATTATTTCTTCCGTGATCCATTCCCTCCTACCTGCCCTTTTCTTTGTGCCTAATACTTCATTTGCTGCTGTAGTTAACCCATTTCTGATTTCCCTCCATTCGCAATCTATGTCGTTCCTAGATGTTCCATTAGCCATGATTTCTACTTTCTGCTTGTACTTTTCACATACATCAGCTAATTTTAACCTATCGACATCTACTCTGACCTGTTTAGACTTCTGTAATTTCTTGAATTTGACCTCTGAGTCCAGGACTACTAAATTATGGTCACTATCAATATCTGCTCCAGGGTAACTCTTACAATTCTTAATCTGGTTCCTAAACCTCTCTTTAACCAGTATGTAATCTATCTGATACCTCCTTATATCTCCTGGCATTTTCCACGTATATATCCTGCGCTTGTGATTCTGAAAAAGCGTGTTTGCTACACTAACTTATTCCTAATACAAAACTCTACCAATCTATCCCCTCTATCATTACGTGTTCCTATTCCATATTCTCCTACTATTGAAACTTCCTTTCCCTTACCTACTACGGCATTCCAATCTCCGATTACAATTAGATTATCCTGTCCTTTAACGTTTGCTAACCTAGATTCAATCTCCTCATAAATGGATTCTACCTCCTCATCATCGTGACTTGAAGTTGGCATATATACTTGCACTATAACTGTGTCCGTTGGCTTCGTGTCTAATCTAATAGTTATAATTCTATCACTAACTTGGCAATAACTCTTTATTCTACATCCCAACTTTCTATTCATTATAAAACCTACACCGGTATGCCCATTATCTGATGCTGTGGTTATTAATCTATATTCTCCTGACCACGTATCTACTTGATCTTTCCCCCTAACTTCACTAATCCCTACAATATCCAGTTTAAGTCTCTCCATTTCTAGTTTCAAATTCTCTAACTTTCCTATCCTATTCATACTGCGAACATTCCACGCTCCAACTCGTAGAGCTCTCTGCGAAATCGATTTCTTGCCCGCCCCAGAATCCGAGGGCTTGCCTGCTACCGAAGTAGCCGGGTGAGATTCTGAGCCATTGGCTCTACTCACCTGGGGTAATACATTAATAGTAATCGACATTTCATTCGCTGTAAACTTGAGAAAGGTACAGTGCTGGTTTCTCCTTGCCTTGCACCGACCAATGAGTGCATATTTTAGCCGTCGCCCCACCGATTCAGCCTAATCCCCCTAATACCGTGGGTTAGCCTGAAATCTTTCCTATAGACCGGGATCCCTGTATAGGGACCGCTCTATAGGCCAGAGCGTCGTTGCCCATGTCTTGCCCCTAGGAGGCATATGCAGTGCATTGGCACACTATGCGACACCAATTGTTTCTATAGAATTTTTTTAATTAACTAACTTCCTTATAGGTCGAAAGGAAATCATTTTTGTACTCTGGTAAATGTTATCGACAAAAGTTCGTTGATATTTTTATTAATCGAAAAGTATAATTGCAAAATTTTGCTATAATTTAAATAAATTATCGGCGAGGGGTTGCCGGGGATTTCAAGGCTAGCCATATAATTACAACAAACTTTATTATAATTAATAAAATACGAAATGAAATCCAGGAAATGATATTTCGAACATTATTCTGAAAAAGGAAAATGTCCAGCAGAGTTATGCGAGTAATTATTGGTAAAATTATTAATACCAGTATAAGTTTACCAGTAATTATTATACCGATAACTAATAAGCAATAAATTAGTTTGTATTTCACTTTCGGCCTTCGACAAAATATAAATCCAAGAAAGCGGAAACCTGTACGTACATATACACAGCGTGGCCGTACAATTAACACAGATTTAATTATTATGGTGAAATGTCCTAAGGATAACAAAGCGTAAAGCCAATAAAAAAAATTGGAACTCCTACATACAGTATCCTTTTTATAAGAATTAAAATGTTTAGAAAGCGCTGTTTGTATTGAAATAGAAATCCATATGCGCGTTTAAAACATTTCATTTTTTCTTTAGATTATCAAATACAAGAGTATATCAAAGAAAATCCCCCCCCAAAAAAATTGAATTACGATTAAAACAATTTTGAATAGAATTTTCTGGATGCCGAAAACTTCGCAATATTTAATTCAAATTAAACGGAATAAAAATATATAAATAAATTGTGCAGGACAGTACTTCGAATTCTCTATCTCTAACCATGCGGTGGGATAAAAAGGAAGTCGTTAAAGATACGGTTTTATTAGTTGCATCGTTAAATAAAAATCGTATCTCGGCGAAAAGTATGCAAATAATCCGCTATATGAAAACACAATGTCCTATTTGAATAATAAAAATATCTGCCTGCAAGTCCACGGTAAATTAATAAATCATCTTCAACGAGACAGCTTCAGCGTGAATAACTGTAATTAGAGTCCATGCGGATTAGCAACGGGAGATGAATATTATCAGCTGATTAACTTCACACCTGACATTTAATGGTAGGTTTTCTCGGTAATAAAAAAATTATATATAGCTACCAAATATGCAAATTTAACGCATTTGTTTATGTCGTAGCAAAAGCTGATTTGGTGCAGATCTTCACGGGCCTAAAGAAGAATCTGCTCTTCAGGCGATTTGAGTTCTCCAATTCCATTATAATGTGTTACGATTTATATCCTCATTCGTTAGTGTGAGGTGATATGAATCAACAGGTCAAATATTTATATAAATTTAATAGATGCTGTTAAAAAATTTCCGTGCAATTTGAAATGGAAAAAAAAATGTAATTGTACGTATTCAATCAATTTTCTTTTATAATTCCCGCCCAGGGCTAAAGAATTTTCACACGTACCATAATTGGGAATATCAATGTCTTCGATTACGTTGAATATTTAACATACACGAAATATTACGTGTCATCAAATCATTCATGGCTGAAATCATTTGTCCCGTGAGACAAGGAAGGACATTCGATCAATCGTCATTTATTATATTGATGACTATCGTACAAATGCTTCGAGTTGTGCATCTTCATCATCACACATCATATATCACCAAAAAATGATATTACAAAACCCGAAATACAACAATGATGATGTTAAAAGGTATTTTAGATATGGTCCTTTTGGTTTTTCTAGATAACCTGGATGAAGTTTAAACGCTTCAAAAAGCGTAACAACTTTAGAACTGCCCCCCCGAGTTGTCCTCAATTTATGAAAGACACCCCCCCTGGTGTCTTTCATAAGTTTTGTTGAAAGAAATTGAGCTAAGAAAACTTTTCAGCACAGTTTTCATTAGCTGAATTTCCGCTTGCATACAATAATAAATTGCGATGATAATAAACGCGAATAATACAAGTATTATCAAATTTCCGAATACGCCTGTTATATACACGACACGAAGACAATGGTCGGTGGTAAAGAGGAGCCCAAAAACGTTTCCTTTCATCGGCAAGATTACGCAATTGAAATCACAACGGCTCGGATGGGCATTATAACAGACGCACGCAAATGTTATTATCGGAATTACAAAAACATGCCAACAACACTCACCCAATCGGGTATGGTACCTCATATGGGTACCATCAACATCGGGAGTACGTTCGCGTTTATATGGAGAACGTAATCGTAACGTTAATGGAAGTGATGATGAGACATACCTGAATAGAATAAAGAAAACATGTTAGTATAAATTGGACATGTGATGTTCAATATACAGTCAGGTTTAACAGTTACTATTGTACAAGACATAAATCAGTGATAGGTACTTGGAAGTGTCGCGAATGTGCCAAAGAAAAATGAAATTTTGTACAATTGTATACCAAACAAGCGATCTTGATTTTTTAAATAATTGCCTTGCCTACATTTTAGACGAAGGTATTTTTAGGCTAAATTCATTAATATAAGTCGATAGTTAAAAATTAAAAAAAGCCCAATAAAATATATTGTCATTCATAAATTTTTTTTTAGTCTTTTTTTAAAATATTTTTTGGTCTTTCCTTATAGCCGATATAAAAAATTTCAAAACAAGATGTGAAATTTATATAAAATTGAATATCTTGCATTTTTAGTTTCTACAATTTGCTATCATTGATTCCAAGATAGGATTTTTTCCAACATGGGAAAAAATGAATGATGATAATTTGAAATTTTAATAGCTTTATTATAACAAAGCGTCGAATATAAATCACCTTCGCATTTAAGAATAAATTTATCATTCGCAGGCCCACATAATTATACGAAATGTATCAACAATACTATCGATGTGTAGTTCACTCGCGAACCGTTCACTCTGAACGGTTCAAACAAATGACGGGCGTACTGTGACGATGTTTTGCAACGACCTATAGGTCACTATGACCTAGTTCGTGAACTATGAACTACGTATTGATGTACTTGTCCTGAACCCGTCGTGTACTAAACCGTTGCAGTATAGTATACATTACATATACAGTACTAACATTTATTTAGTGATAAAGTGTGGTGGTGAACGGAACGAAATAGGAAACTCGATGCGATATTGCAACATCAGCATTGCCGAGCTGAGTCACAATTTATATGTTGGTATCAGATTTCATTTGGAATAATATAACTAATATATTCGCAAGATTAAATATGTTCTTAAATATGTCATGCCATAGCAAATTTTTGCAATAATGCAAAAATAAACATCTACATCTTATAGTTCTTCTATTTCTTCAAAGGGCAATGCAAAAACTTAATATCAAATTAAAGCTTTGAAGTTTGAACAGAGAAGATTCGGAATAGAAAATATAAATTATAACGCCAAACAAAACGATTCTATCTAGTTCATTTTATTATAGTTTGTACATTTCATTTTCAAGTGTTAGTAAAGTGGTAAACATTTTCATCAGTAACTACCAATAAGTATTTTAGAACTTCATATAAATAATCGTGAGTACCTAGAGAAGATTATATTTCCATATATATATGTTTTGTATAAATTATAAACATTGTTGTCTTTTCTTTCTCATTCCTAATTCAAAATAAGTATTGTAATATTTTTTACCATTTAATATTTTTATATTGAGAAAAGAAGAGATTATTTCCAGTATGTGCATATGTTTGATATAGGTGGTGAACTAGTTAATTTTAAAACGATGTTAGTAGTTCACGACCTACAGTTCGTGAACGGTACATTGAAATGAACTACGAACTAGGTCCTCAAAGTGACCTGCAATTTGCCATCGCTAAACAATACATACGATTTTTTGCAATTACACGATCGAGTAACTTAATGGCAACATTAAGCATATTATTCCAATTGAATAGAATCATTTTGTGCAGCAAAAACCTTGTACATTATTATTTCAAATACTAATATCCTTATATCGCTTGTTCTAAAGATACAAAAGAATTTGTAAATGGCAAAAGTACCGCCGGTACTGATTTGTGAGTGTACTGATCTTATTCGCCTCATAGAGAAGTTATTTATTAGTTAATTTACTTGTGGTGTGGCGATAAGAATATATACATTTATTAAGAATAATTTAAAAAAATTTTTAGGATATTTCATAATTTCAATTAGATTCAGTTAGATTTTTTTCATTTCATTAATTTTTAATGATTAACAAAAAATGACACAACTATAATCGTGAGTTATATATTCTTTGAATTGATTAAGAATATTCAATACAAAATATCTTGACGAAGAAAATAAATTAGATTCAAAATTAGCTTAATCCTTCTCCCAAACGGCTCAAATTTGAATAGAAAAAAACGTACCGCGGGATTCGGGGTGAGAAAATGTTTTTACAAATCGACGTATAAAAAAATATAAGTAACAGTAGTTGAATTTAGAGTTGAAAATTATTTAAGTCACGATTCCAAAAAATCATTATACAATATTTGCGATATTTATATAATGTTACAAGAACGTGAAATATCTTGCAAAAATAAAATCAATTTATTATTCGCGACGTGAGTAAATTATAGATTCAACTTTATTCGTGTGAAATTAAAATTTGAATAGAAAAAAATGTACCGCGGGATTTGGGGTAAGAAAATGTTCTTACAAATCGTATAAAAAAAATTAAGTCGCAAAATGAAGTCAATTTATTATTCGCGACGTGAGTAAATTATAGATTCAACTTTATTCGTGCGAAATTTAAATTTGAATAGAAAAAAAATGTACCGCGGGATTTGGGGTAAGAAAATGTTCTTACAAATCGTATAAAAAAAATTAAGTCGCAAAATGAAGTCAATTTATTATTCGCGACGTGAGTAAATTATAGATTCAACTTTATTCGTGCGAAATTTAAATTTGAATAGAAAAAAAATGTACCGCGGGATTTGGGGTAAGAAAATGTTCTTACAAATCGTATAAAAAAAATTAAGTCGCAAAATGAAGTCAATTTATTATTCGCGACGTGAGTAAATTATAGATTCAACTTTATTCGTGCGAAATTTAAATTTGAATAGAAAAAAAATGTACCGCGGGATTTGGGGTAAGAAAATGTTCTTACAAATCGTATAAAAAAAATTAAGTCGCAAAATTAAGTCAATTTATTATTCGCGACGTGAGTAAAGATTCGGCAAAATCAGCATCGCAAATTAATCTCAATTCCGAATCGAGATGAGCGCATAGCGTCAGGCATTAGTCACATTACACCTCGCATTACACATATGATCCTCTCTTGATGTCTGCTTTATCTCTGTTTATCCTTGGGCTACCCTCATCTACCTTTCTCTTCCATACCTCTTCGCGTCACATGTTTCAAACACGATGTCAATTATTTATTACCATACCTGTTGTTACACACACACACACACACACACACACACACACACACATCGCTATGCAATTTGAAAAAAAAATGCTTCACATACGACTCTAGCATTGTTGCCAGTGTCGCACGAACTAGAGTAAATATTTGTGTTACTGAAGATGGGGCTTGGCTTTCGAAATGCGCGTCTAATTTATAAATGTTTTGTGCGTTATAGTTTTCTTTCTCGCGATATTTTAGCCACTTGTAATATAATTACTAGATCTATTATGGAAATATATCATGTAAAATGTAGGTTCTCAACTAGTGACGCTATTTCAAAAATATTCACATTTGAAACGCAACTATTAAAGTGGTTTGGGTGAAATATTTACATGATTTATTGATATTTCAAAATACCGTTAATCGTATTAATTGAATCATTAAAAATCTATTTGAAATTAAGATTTTAGAAAAATATGTAAATTGTATATATACAAATACGTCAAATCATATTAAACAGTTTTTTTTTTTGATTTTTACAACTGAAAACATAAATATGCTTCTATGTGAATATATGTTCGCTTATAGTTGTATTTTTTTAATGTACTATTGCGCTTTATAAAAAATCGCAAAAATGAGTGTAGAATATATTCATGCGGTTATTTACAAAGTTTATTAGCCCCCTTTAGCATACACATTTTTTTTTTTGTTTCCATTATCTGCCTGTACGATAATAAGGTATATTTGCTTATGCAGCAGACCAAATCCTATTGCAATTATATCTCGGATGGTGAGGAAAATGTTCGTATGGTACGGGTGCATTGTTAAGGAAATGGCTAATTAAAGAAGTTGCACGTCTGGAATGTTCGCGATCTTCTTTAGAAGTGCTAGGAACGATATGGTAGAAGAACGGCAAGATATTGCGTGTTTCAATGTACGCGTTCGAGCTACTTGTCACCCCATTGCATATTGCACAACAAAGAATTGAGCGTAATAAATACCAGTATACCAGATAGGAGATTATGAAGAATGCGAAGTACCTTGATCGTAGTCAACACGGATATCATACGGAGAAAATATATACGCTAGTATTTTCACAATAAAAACCGACATGAATCTCTTGACGTATATATCGATTAAAAAATAATTTAACAAACCTTACTGGGTTAACAATCATTTCGAAATCGAATAAGCCATACAATGTATTTTAGATTTAGAAGAAGTATTATACAATCAAATTGACAAAGAAATGCTTCGAAACTCGCCAATTCAGCGATAATTAAATTAAAATGAATCGAAAATGTCAAATCAACTTCCTGAATAAATCATGTAACTGTTCGCAGTTTATATCTTTCCTCGTCCATCGCCAAATATTCTCACGAGTTCGCCTCATTGAATGGAAGGTATGTTCAGTTCAACTGAAATAATGATCGTAAATTGCATACCTTGTTGCATTAGGTAGGCGAATCCACGAATGACATTAACTTATGTAAAGGGGCGAATGTAAAGCAACAACTGTTACACTACCTGCCCAGTGGCGTATCCATCGAATCGTTTCAGGAAGGATTTCTCAAATGAAACACGAGTTGCATTTAGAAATGGATTACATGGAACTGAAGTAAAAAACCAACGAATGTAACAACAACATTTTTTTTTTAATACGTCACTACTGGCAATATGTCTCAGTTTACTACAACTTTAATGGAAGAACCGGAAGTCTCTGCGTTGCATTTAAATATAGCCATGGTACGCAACCATCAAACGAAATGGAAGGTTCTTATATGCTCTTAATTTCATTGATTGATCGATTGAAACTACACTCTTTGCTGTGGAGTAAGTTTTAACAAACTCAAATAATGATAAAATCATCATTAAAAAATACGGATATAGTAACCAAAATCTAGTTCTCTTTATTCGGTACTATTAATTGTTAGAAAGGAAATGCTTGCGATTAGAATTAATCGATCATCAAAAACAAATTGATTGAGTAATGATTTCGTGGCGCACTCAGTGTAATATACCTCTTGAAGATACATATACAAAACAAGAACAATATATCTTGAGTTGGACGATGTTTATTTTCGTTTGCAATAATTTGTGAGTCGTTTCAATTAGACACTTTGTATTTCTGAAGAAATGCTTAGTGCTTTTATAGTCTAGACTAAACAGGGTAATATATATAAAAGAGTAAGATAACTCTTCTTCGAAGCGTTACCCTTGACCACCTTAATTTCAAGCAAAGTTCAATACAAAGATTGAAAAAATTAAATAGTCGATGGTTAAAAAACAAAGCAAGATACCTCAAGAGGTGGCTATATCAAGTTCGGGTGAAGCGTTACCCTTGACCACCTTAATTTCAAGCAAAATTCAATACAAATATTTAAAAAATTAAATAGTCGATAGTTAAAAAACAAAGTAAGATGCCTCAAGAGGTGGATATACCAATTTTGGATGAAGCGTTACCCATGACCACCTTAATTCCAAGCAAAATTCAATACAAAGATTGAAAAAATTAAATAGCCGATAGTTAAAAAACAAAGCAAGATGCCTCAAGAGATGGATATACCAATTTTGGATGAAGCGTTACCCATGACCACCTTAATTCCAAGCAAAATTCAATACAAAGATTGAAAAAATTAAATAGCCGATAGTTAAAAAGCAAAGCAAGATACCTCTCAAGAGGTGGCTATATCAAGTTCGGATGAAAGAAAAATCAATGTGTGTCGATTATTTTTCAATCTTCCACATTTTTCTGGACAAGAATGGAGGACCAAAATGAAATTACATTTCGTTCGATTCGATTTCATTGGATTTTCTGCATTATCTTCAATTTCCTGTGGTTGAAGCATCGTAAGTTAGCATCATTGAATTCGAACGCATTGCAAACGAATAGAAAAACAATGGCTGAAACAAATTACGTAATACATATTCCATTTACCGGAACCAATCGAGAGTATTACCTACACATTTCTACTTCACTTTTGCGTTCACTCGGCATGGTAACAGTATGTAATCGTTGATGACTTTGGCTCGATTCTGTTTGCGTTTGTGTTCGAGTTAAAAATTGCAATCGTCTTCCTTGATTCCCCATTGGTATGTTGCGTTATTAGTAGACCAAAGCTCGGTCTTGGATGCTTTGTAGTCGTTACTCTTCATGTTCTTCGAGAGATCTAATAAATTGCGCCCGATGTTTATAATTTAGTTTAATTTGCAACGCGAACAGTTAGTTCATTGTGATGGTACTACCATTGTAGTTTTCAATCGTTTTGGATTGATAAGAAGAGTATTCGGTACTAAATATACAAGGTTACTTTAAAAATCACAGCGAAATAGAAGAAGAGAATTGTTTGAAATTGAAGATGCCAAGTGCCTTAAAAGAGAGCTCTTCAAAAAAAATTTTTGCATTTGGATGGGTAAATGAGACACGCAAATTTAAAAAAAACCAATTGGACGTAAACAATCGCATCTAGTTTTAAAATCTCGTTGTTAAAACAATATTAACTCGTATAATACATCAACTTCAGAAATACTATTATAAGAGATCTCTCAAGTTGATTGAAAAAGAGTAATAGCAATTTGAAAATAGTACCGTTAAATCTACGATGACACAAAAATGTAATAGCAAGAAATGACTATAATGAGTACGACTAATAAAAATACAAATTCAACAATTTATTGCGCCAGTCAATTTCTTAAAGCATATTATCACTATAATCGTTTCCGGTTTTTTGTAGTAAAAAATAAATGCGATTGTGTATAATTTATTAGTAATTTATTTTATATAACTGTACAAACAAGCGCGTAATTTATCTGTGCACATAATAAAATACTTGAGATGGAAGTTTACTATACGTTTTTTTTTTATAATGAAATTCAAAAGACAACAAAATCGTTAAAATATCTTATACGGAATTATAAATGATCGCAAGTCAAAACTGAAAACCCACAATAATTGTCTATTTGGTATTCGAAGAACTTGCGTCTATTTATATATGTATAAATTTGGTAACAAAAGAAATGATTTAAAGAAAATTTTGTCGTCCTTTTCAATCCACTATATACATCAAGATTTAGCAACACGTAGGCTTTATAAATTGCCAAGTTACTGCCTATAAAGCTACTTCTAATCCTATTTTATATCGGAAATATATTTTCTTCGCGTAAATAAATTGCTTAGGCGGTCCTTGGATAGTTTCAAATTTAAAAGATTTGCATATTAAAACAAATGTTTTTTTTTCATAATCAATTAAGAATATGAAGTAGTGAATGAATCGATTATATTAAGACCCAGTTATTTACGAAGAAAATTCAGGGATTAATACAAAAATGTGAACTTTATTTACATCAATGATTGCAGACACCTTAACAAATCTGTGTCATAATTTAAACTTCAGTGACCGAATAAAAAATCTTCACACATTTGTTCAAACATTACACGCTTATTATAGAATTATCTGTTGTATATTTCTAGATGTACCGGTATTGTAAATCATATAAATTGCGCAGGTGTTTATAAGTACATAAAATAATGGCAACAATGCGTGCAAACCGGAAAGTTCATTCTCCATTAGTGAGTTATGGATTCGAACGTTACTTTAAATCTCGAGTAGTATATTTATCGAGGATCAAAATTCTCAATATGTTCAAATTACAAATATCTTTAAATATAAATTTATGCCGAAGAAAAAGTTCGTTATGATCCTTCTTAATAGACCCTACAATTAATTGAAACGATTTATTTTAATTCATAAAAAAAAATTTACAACAGAGTGATTCATCCATCATCCTAGTGTGTATAGAATAAGATATGGTGTTATTCTTTTGCAAAAAAAAAAATTAATGCATTTTCTTCTATGCGTATCAAATTGTGCCTGTAATGTCTTATAATTTTCTCGTGAAATTATCGTACACTGAAAGGCAATAGTAATGCGTCGCCACAGGACAGCCGTTAAAATACAGAACGACATTAAAAAAGAAGCAAAATTCTTTCCGCGTAGATCTAACGAACTAAGCAATAAATTTCGATTTCGCAAGAACGGTTATGCACAATATTGATATTGCAATGACTTGGGTTCAACCTATAGCACAGATAAATGCATTGTCAACACGCGAATAAATTCCATAGTGAAATCCGACTGGAATTTAATCTTGTACGAGTGGTCTTTACAATCAATGGAAATTGCGCCGAATAGGTCAGGTCGAATTGTGTTACCGTAACATTATTTATGAGTGCAAATAATAATGTGCGCTATTCGGATCGTGAGTTGAATTCACCGCGCGTACAAAATTACTTGGAAAATTTACAATTTATAAATTTGCAGATTAGGGATTAAAGTGGCTGGTGGCTCGATGGCCGATTGGGAATGGATTTGGACCAGCTCTATTATAAAATTATTGTAAAATACTTTTTATTGTTTGTAATTTTCCAGCTACCTCTTCTTATATATATGGATTAAAGTACAGTTACAAAATTTTGTACACTTTCAATTTTGAGACCTGTCCAATTTTACCATTAATTTTTTATCTTAAATATCAATTAGATTGGTCCATAACAAGCGATTCAATCACATCCGAAAATGTCAAATAAAATGATTCTGTATTGCTTTATCAACCCGAACAAAGAAACCTACGCTGCCTGTACTTAATACAAACTTTTCGAAAGTTTATCCCAAATCATTCTCGATTTAATTTCGTACGCAGTAATTAAACACTATTTCACGTCTATGTACGCTTACGTCACGAATTAGTGGAAAATTTATGTAACACCTTATCGAAATATCGCTATGGTCGAATATATCAGTTTAGACATCTTGGCCATTCCATTTTGCGGTAGATGCAAGAAGTTGGCAAGCGTAATAATAAGCTAGTAACGAGTTGGAATTTTATTCGATAGGATCTTGCGTTGTGAAGCCACAACATACTATATAAATAATATCTTCTTTGGGATTATTTGAATCCCAAAGATTTTTTTTAAAGATTTATAGGTAATATTATATGCCATTTTTGAAGTACTTCTGTCATGTTAACTTATTTATTTGATAGTATATCAATTACGATTCGTGACAGAGGTATTTTATTTCGTTTTTATCTTGTGCTACTGAAGATGGGGGCATAGCCTTCGAAATGTACATCTAGCTACTTAATGTGCTTTAACTTGCGGTATTTGGGTGATATTCTATATTATAATTTAGCACCGTAGTGATAATTTTAAAAATAGAATACATAGTTTATAATCGTGTCAAGATACAACGAAATATAATTAAATGTATCAGAATGTATCAATAAAGTTATTTTTTATTATTTTTAGAATTTATAGATTTATCATAATGATCAAAATTATTAAATCTGTTCGAAGAATTTACTTAGGTTATACGGCTCCTCCATAGCAACCAAAAATTTTAAGATGAATTTTTTTATACATTAGAGTATTCTTTTCATCGCGAATTGTTGCAGGTATTGTGTTAGCAACTTTTAGGCACATACGAGGTGTATTTAAAAAGTAACGAGACTGTTTCAACAAAACTCTTTATTTATTTTATATTTACAATTCAACCTTATCACCTTCAAAATAGTTCCCTTCTGAGGTCACACAGCGTCGGAGACGTTGCACCCACTGCTCATAGCATTGTTGGAAGTCGCTAAATGGGATCGAACGAAGTTGGTCCCTCACGGTTTTCTGAATGACGTTTATAGTGCCAAAATGATGTCCCTTTAGATGAATTTTCAACTTGGGAAAAGGGAAGAAGCCACAGGGTGATAGATCAGGTGAGTAGCGGGGCTGAGGAACCACTGAAATTCCTTTTTGTGTCAACAATTGCCTAATAGAGAGTGCTGTGTGACAAGGTGCGTTGTCATGATGCAACATCCAACTTTCAGAAATACTTGGTCTGACTCGAAGAACTCTTTTCCTTAGTCGCTCGAGAACTTCGCGGTAAAACTGCTGATTGACAGTTTGCCCCGGGGGCACACACTCCTTATGAACAATCCCCTGACTGTCGAAAAAGCAAATGAGCATTGTTTTAATCTTGGATTTGCTCATCCGTGCTTTCTTCGGACGTGGTGAGTCGGGAGTGTGCCACTCCTGACTTTGGCGTTTCGTTTCAGGGTCGTATTCAAGTACCAAGGATTCGTCATCTGTGATCACGTTTTTTAGAAAATCTTCGTTAGTTTCAATGTTTTGCAGAAGATCTGAACACACAGCTATCCGATGTTGTTTTTGCTCAGGTGTCAGGATTTTGGGAACCATATTTGAACACACCTTTCGCATGCCCAAATCCTGGGTTAACATGTCGTAGACAGTGGCAATGTTCAAATTCAATTCACTGCTGATCATTCTGACAGGCATTCGTCGATCAGACATCACAAAAACTCGCACTTTTTCCAAATTTTCGTCGGTTTTTGAACTGCGCGCTCGTCCTTTCCGATTTTCATCATTAACGTTTTCACGTCTCTCTAAAAAGGCCTTGTGCCACCTAAAAACTTGAGCTTTCGATAAGACCTGCTCCTCATACGCTAGCGTCAATTTTTGAACAGTTTCCGTTGCGGTTTCGGCAAGTTTGACACAAAACTTTATCGCATAACGTTACTCAAATTTTATTACGTCCATTTCCGTGACACACTTAAAAAACTAGCTTCACAAGAACACGTAGTAAAAAAAGTGCAGTAGCAGTGGGTAGTTGAGACTTGTACTGGAGGTAGATCAAATCTTTATCTAAATGGTTAACTGGCGGGAAAACTTGCAATGTTGCCAAATCACGCACTGTGCACGCGTTCTCACTACTTTTTAAATTTACCTCGTATAATTTACATTTCTCTCAGTTAGGCTTAACTTAAGTGAGTCAGATAGTTGAAGACGTTGAGATGAATAGCTATAGGGAGATGAAGGGATTAGCTCAGGATAGATCGGCATGGCGTGCTGTTTCCAACCAATCTTTAGGATTGCGGACTCTTTAACTAACTAGGCTTAACTTGTGGGGTGTAATACATATTCCTATAATTTTCATGTAGTCAAGTTAATGATGGTCAAATTCCTACAAAGGTATATGTAAATTCCTATAAGGTTCGGTCTCCAAGAAAATAAGCTCCTTAATCCCTCGTTACTGGTATAGTAATTGGAACAAATAGACTTCTGTACAAAGATAGGCATCAATGGATGCAAAATTGTTAATAAGAAATGGTTTTCTTTGTTATATAATTAGGTTCAGAAATGATACTGCCGCTTTAAAATATTCATAGAAGCGCCAGGTAAATTATGCATGAGTCATGTATCTTCGTAGTTTTACCTAGGAGGAACACAAAGAATCCTTATAAATACAATTTGTAGTAATAAAAAATGATATCGCTTTTTATTACTTTGTACCTTACTTTTAATTTGAATCATGACTGCCTTGCAATGACCAATGACTAATTTTGCGCTACTTTGTCACTTTAAACGAATTATGCAGGTAGCATAATTGATAAACTGGCCGCTGGGCAACGCCATATAATCCTACTTAATGCGTTTGTAGGAATTTGACCATACACATTTTCGGTTTCTTCTACCTGACCCCATATTTATAGGAATTTACCATCCCCGAACTTGTGAATAGGATACGTAAGGTTCTTAGACTATTTACTTTACGAGGTTTCAAGAACTGATTGAAACTGTCTATATGATTGTGAACATGTATCATTAGATTATAAATGTATAGACCAGTAGCCGTTAAAATATTATTGTTTTTAAAAGGATTGTTTGTACATTAAATTTAGAATCATTCTTATGGCTCGCTTTTGCACTAAAGCTATTTTATAGGCAGCGGTGCTTGAACCTCCAGAAAATAATAACGAAATTTAACAATGACTGAAAGCATGTTAGATAAACAGTTCTTAAGGCCGAACTGCACATAGTTTTTTTCAGTTGTCTTAGACAATATAATAAGTAGTACTTTTTCTAAAAAGTATCAATGGTCCTTCCATTTTAAGTTCCTCGATATATACATTCGCAAGCATATAACTGATTTTGAGTAAACTTGTACCAATTTATAACTGCCAAAAGTTACAATTTGCGTCTTGCTTTCATTTAAGGTTAGTTTGTTCATTGCTACCCAACTGTTTAAATCATTCATTGCAGCATTTGCATCAACTTCGAGGCTTTGCATATTAGGACTTTAAAGTATTCGAGTAGTGTGTCATCGGCATAGTTTATAATTTTATTTTTTTGCTGACTGTAAAAACAGGAGAAAAAGTAAAGGCCCTATAATGCTGCCTTGTGGTACTCCTACAGTCACTTATAATGGATCAGATTTGAGTTGAGCATTATCGATGTTAAGTTACACTATTTGCTTTCGGTTTTTGAGATAAGATTTCAAAAATTCTAGAGGAACTACTCTTCTACCGTCTTGAAGTAGTTTTGATAACAAAATTTTATGTCATCTCTGCAAGCCTTCAATAACAAAGTCACAGACTGCCGTTTCGATACGTGTAAAATGTTAAATGTCCGTACAAAATTCATTATTCTGTTAAACAATAATTTCTCTAGAATTTTTGAAAAACTTGAAAGAATGCTGATTTAATATAATATAATTTTCAATTTATCGGAACAATATTTTTTTGTAAATTGGTACAACGGCAGATCTCAATTAAAAGCGACGAAAAAGGTTATGTTTTAGAATCGCTCGTGCTTTATTGTGCGATGTGTTTTGTATTCTGCAATCTATAAAGGATATCCGTGAAAAATGTTATATACCCGTAAGTGAAACAAACCATTATTTAACGCGATTAGATTATTTTTTATTTGTTCAATTTCCTACCAGTAGCAAAAATCTAGTCGTAGAAACGTTTCTATCATTTTAACGTACTTGCAATTATAATTGTCTTTATATATAACAAAAAAATGTTAAAAAGGTAGAAGAAAAATTTTATCCATCACACGATTAGCAAGGGTAAGGAACTCACAGAAAATAAGGAAAAAGCTATAAGATGGAAGGAGTATCTTGAAGATTTATATAAAGGTAGGCAGGACATGGAGGAGCTAGAAAGTGTGGAACAGATAGATGAGGATGACTTAGGTCCTAGCATACTTAGGTCAGAGTTTCATACAGCATTAAATGATTTACGGAATAACAAAGCAGCGGGGATTGATATGATACCAGCCGAATTAATGAAGCACGCAGGGGAGGAAATGCAGGAGCGATTATACAGGTTAGTTTGTAAAATATATGAGAAGGGAGAAGTACCACAGGATTTTCAACGTAGTAGAATAGTAACAATGCCGAAGAAAATAGGAGCTAATTTGTGTGAGAACTATAGGACCATTAGTCTACTATCACATGCATCGAAGATATTGTTAAAGATTATTTATAGGAGATTAGAAAATAAAGTAGAGGAAAGGCTAGGAGAAGATCAGTTTGGTTTTAGGAAAAACAGAGGGACGAGGGAGGCGATTCTAGCACTAAGAACGGTAGTAGAAAAAAGAAAGAGGGTAGGAAAGGTAACTTGCATAGCTTTTGTAGATTTAGAAAAGGCATTTGATAATGTAGATTGGGACATAATGTTTAGAATTTTAAAAGAAACGGGTATAGATTATAAGGATAGGAGAATAATTTTTAATTTATATAAACACCAAACTGCCTTAGTTAGAATTGAGGGGGAAGAAGAGGTAGCAAAAATAGGGAAGGGAGTTCGGCAGGGATGTACACACTCACCGTTATTATTTAATCTATATATAGAAGATGCAATAAACAAAGTAAAAGAAGAGTATAGTGTAGGTGTGAATGTACAGGGAGAGAAAATATATATGTTGAGATTCGCCGACGATATAGCTATATTGGAAGAAAGCGAAAAGAATTTAGAAAGGGTATTGAATGGTATGCAGGCAGTATTGACTAGGGATTTTAACATGAAAATAAATATAGGTAAAACTAAAGTGATGAGGTGTGACAAAAAGGAATGCAGTAGAAAAATGAGGATCACAATAGGAGATAATAGAATCGAAGAAGTGTCAGATTTTTGTTATTTAGGCAGTAGAATCACAAAAGATAATCGAAGCAAGGTAGATATAAAGTGTAGGATAGCACAGGGTAGGAAGGCATTCGTAGAAAAAGAACAGATTTTAAGATCAAATATTGACTTGGGTATTAGAAAAAGATTACTGAAGGTATATGTTTGGAGTGTAGCACTGTACGGGTGTGAGGCGTGGACTATAGGAAAGGAAGAGAAGCGTAGATTACAAGCATTCGAAATGTGGTGTTATAGGAGGATGATGAGGATTGCTTGGGAAGATAAAGTAACAAATGAAGCTGTACTAGAGTTAGTAGGGGAGAAGAGAAGTATTTGGAGAGTGTTACAGCGTAGGAGAGACAGATTAGTAGGGCATATTCTTAGGCATGGGGGGATTATGCAATTGATCATAGAAGGTAGAGTGGAGGGAAAGAGAGGGGTAGGTAGGCCTAGATTGGAGTATGTGAGTCAGATAGTTGAAGACGTTGATATGAATAGCTATAGGGAGATGAAGGGATTAGCTCAGGATAGATCGGCATGGCGTGCTGTTTCCAACCAATCTTTAGGATTGCGGACTCTTTAACTAACGATTAGCAAAAAAAAAAATTCTCGCCCTACGAAAAATATTATTCATTATTATTGCAATCAATCTCAATCAAACAGCGACCTGTTCATCATTTTTTTGCGTTAACATTACAACGTATTAATTTAACCTATGGCCAATTTTGGGTGTTACGTAAATATGCGCAGAACCATGAAAAAACACGTCAAGATATCGAATTAAAATTCTACGGAAAATTATTATAAAATAAATTACATCCATCAGCGAAAATATGTGGGCAATACATTTTTATGTTGCATTTATACGCTGAGAAAATAACGAACCATCAAGGCCAAATTATTACAAAAGAGAATAATTGTATTGTAAGAAATAATAGTGGAATTATACAAACTGCCGAAGTTCAACCGTCGTAAAAAAAATAATGAATGAACTCTTTTTTTTTATTGCCTCACCATAACAAAAAGTACCTAGTTATAAAGTGAAAATCACTTTATTTCAGCCCATATAAATTCACCATTTCCTTTCTTCACGTGAATTTCGAGCTTGGGAAAACACTATAATTCTAATTTCAGCACAAATTACATATCCACGTAATTACGGATCATTTGCATAATAAAGGGGCGTAAAAGACGTGTGCGGCCTTCAGCGATACGGCTATTCTACATACCGAAGATAAATATAGTTTATTGAACGACCGTAACACGAAGATTTGACAAATTCGCCTTACTGTAAATTCCCACTATCTTTTGGCGTACGCAAAATTCACTTAATGTTTAGTTGTTTAATCACAATAGAAAACATTTGATTGATTTTTGTTTAATTGTCACTACGGTGTTAAATAATAGTATAGAATATCATCCAAATACCAAATACAAATACTTAAATATAGGCTATTTTTTTAAGTGGCGGGCCCGCCCCTTCTACTGCGCATTACAAATTAAATGCAATACAAAAAAAATTGAAAATATACTGGCCGCTTCAACACCCCGAAACTGTACGCTCGTGAAGAGATGCTCGCCACTGCATTTTTGTCATTTGAGGGTGTGGTCAAAATTACTGCATTGTTGTCATATCGACAGCCAACAAATACAGAGAGTATTATAATAGCATAATTGATCAAAATAATAAATAACTGGAAACTTTTTACTAAATAGTGGACTTTAATCGAAGCCGTATATATTCATACATTAAATATTCTCAATCTGAATTTTGCTATGCAGTTTACAATTTGAGCACTTTGTACTGAATTTTTTTCTTCATATATGGCAACAATGGTACTGGAAGCTCAACCCTTATGCGCAGTAGAGGATGAATTACGTCCACCAAGATATAAAAAAAGACTTATACTTGTAAGTACTTTCTATAATGTGGCAAAAATTCTTGAGTTATGATATTCTATACTATTTGATTGAATTGTACAACAAATTGGAATATTTTTAATGCAGTAACGTTTGGATTTTTTTTGAACCGTCTTTGAAACTTTAAATAATTGCTTAACAGGGGGGCGATTTTTAGCATCGTAATTTAACCATATGTATTTAAATCATAAAGTTTCGATGCTCAACGACTATTTGGTCAAATATTCGATGTATTTATAGTTAAAAATTTGATTTGGAATTCGAAAATGTTTCGAGTGAAGAATTTTTTTGAATAACATGTAAATCTACTTCTGAACCATCTCAAATATTACAAATTAAAAGTTTAAGAGTTGCGCAATTTTTTTTTGACGCTACGTCAATTTTTAACTGTGCCCAAGTGAAAAAAATCCTAACAATAAACAATAATAATTAAAAAAATATATATAAAACATTTAAATTATTTAAGTAAATTATTTTAATGTTGTATTATTACAACATTTCTGTAAAAAAATTATTGCAAGCCGTTGCTTTAAATATACGAAAAAATGTATACAAAATAATTTATAGTGTTGAAGTGTAATATCGGGTGTACAGACAATTTCAAAAAATTCCAAAAATAATTTATAGTGTCATTTTTGTATGGGACAATATATTTTCGTTTTTGCATTAATGAAAATCTATATAAGAAATTCTCAACCATTATTCTTATAAATATATATATTTTTAATCGATCATTTAGAATTTATCACCATATGATTTTGCATAATATATAAAAGGAATTATTTAAATACAACAAGATAAAGATTTCCTTTGCCTCAGCTAACTTACGTATAGTTTAACAAATTAAATCACTCGAGGAAAATTGCCAACGATCGATATTTTTATTGACAAAAGTACATGATATTGATAAATTCGAAAAGTGTATGAAATTTTCAGCTTGTCCATCCACCCCCTTCAATCAAATACAAGATAACAATTTTAACTTTCATAGTAGTAGAAAAAAGAAAGAGGGTAGGAAAGGTAACTTGCATAGCTTTTGTAGATTTAGAAAAGGCATTTGATAATGTAGATTGGGACATAATGTTTAGAATTTTAAAAGAAACGGGTATAGATTATAAGGATAGGAGAATAATTTTTAATTTATATAAACACCAAACTGCCTTAATTAGAATTGAGGGGGAAGAAGAGGTAGCAAAAATAGGGAAGGGAGTTCGGCAGGGATGTACACTTTCACTGTTATTATTTAATCTATATATAGAAGATGCAATAAACAAAGTAAAAGAAGAGTATAGTGTAGGTGTGAATGTACAGGGAGAGAAAATATATATGTTGAGATTCGCCGACGATATAGCTATATTGGAAGAAAGCGAAAAGAATTTAGAAAGGGTATTGAATGGTATGCAGGCAGTATTGACTAGGGATTTTAACATGAAAATAAATATAGGTAAAACTAAAGTGATGAGGTGTGACAAAAAGGAATGCAGTAGAAAAATGAGGATCTCAATAGGAGATAATAGAATCGAAGAAGTGTCAGATTTTTGTTATTTAGGCAGTAGAATCACAAAAGATAATCGAAGCAAGGTAGATATAAAGTGTAGGATAGCACAGGGTAGGAAGGCATTCGTAGAAAAGGAACAGATTTTAAGATCCAATATTGACTTGGGTATTAGAAAAAGATTACTGAAGGTATATGTTTGGAGTGTAGCACTGTACGGGTGTGAGGCGTGGACTATAGGAAAGGAAGAGAAGCGTAGATGACAAGCATTCGAAATGTGGTGCTATAGGAGGATGATGAGGATTGGTTGGGAAGATAAAGTAACAAATGAAGCTGTACTAGAGTTAGTAGGGGAGAAGAGAAGTATTTGGAGAGTGTTACAGCGTAGGAGAAACAGATTAGTAGGGCATATTCTTAGGCATGGGGGGATTATGCAATTGATCATAGAAGGTAGAGTGGAGGGAAAGAGAGGGGTAGGTAGGCCTAGATTGGAGTATGTGAGTTAGATAGTTGAAGACGTTGAGATGAATAGCTATAGGGAGATGACGGGATTAGCTCAGGATAGATCGGCATGGCGTGCTGCTTCCAACCAATCTTTAGGATTGCGGACTCTTTAACTAGGTAAATCTAGGTCATTATACCATTTTATAAATTCGTTTTTTTTTTCAACGAATTTTAATAAAATTTTAATTGTTACGATACTGATGGATTGAAACCATTTGCTTTGTATGCTGTCTAAATAACAGACTAAATAATTGCATATCCAATTGCATAAACAATTGCAGTTCCAATCAAATTATTCTTTTAATGTCTTATTCTGTGCAATATATCAACTTATATACTCAAGTTAGAATGGAGTACAACAAAAGACTATCCATTGCGTGTTATTATAGATCTTTGCTATCTAATTACAATTGTTGGTGTGCTTCTAATCAATGGTCTTATTCGTAGCTCTCCTTTACAATAATTCCAACGGTATACTCTTACTATTTAACTTCCAATTCACAATTCAAGTCATTAACATTATCAAAGAAAATAATTCTGCTGTATATTACAACATAAAACATTGTTCGAATATTGTTTTGAAATTTCCTAAATCACTTCTTGTGTTTGCTTTTTTTTTCCAACTAATTTTCAATGCTGTTAGTTAGTAATATACGTTTTGCAATTTCTGACAATGAAAAGACACTTGTATATTGCGATTAACCATCTAAGAACGAGGAATTTCTTACTTTATAGTATATATTACTTGAAAAGTGCCAATTGATGAAATTATTACGCTTGCATTATTGAAAATCGAGGTCATATTTAAGGAGCATTTAAATTGAAGATAATTGTATCAATTATTATATTGCATTAGATTTTTACATCGGCGTATAAAATTACTTCTTCGATTGACTCATAGTAAGCCAGCCCGAGTAATTATTATTATTAAATACAAGAAAATTACGTGTTTCTGTCGAAGGGGAAATTATAAACGCCAAATCGATTTAAAACACTTTTGCTTCGCGTGACACACTTTAATATCGGCCCATTAAAAAAAAATATATTTTTTTTGCCGCAGTGTACTATATTTTAATTTCAAATTCAAACAAATTAATAACCAGGAATTTTTTTTTTGGAAATTGAAATAACATTAAAAAAATGAAACTTAGCAACACCGTGTAGAAAATAAATGTCAAACTTCAACGAGCTTCAAATATCTTTTAACTTCAACATGGTGAATATTAAAGAAAAAAAACGCCCTGTATATAAATACATAAAAAGAGTACTTAAAAGTTTAAAACAAGGTCAAAAAATCAATTTAGATGCATTTGCTCGATGATAAAGTTAAAAGTGTGTAGTTAAAATGAAATTTATAATAAATTTATTATAATTTTTAATATAAAAATTAATTATAATTTATAATAATAAAAACTATAAAAAAAAATGAAATATTTATTATGGATCTTCATTAAAACGCGCAACAATATAATATTGAAATTGTATGAGGTATATAATAATAATATTTAATCAATAATTATAAATGTGATAGTTAAAGAGTCCGCAATCCTAAAGATTGGTTGGAAACAGCACGCCATGCCGATCTATCCTGAGCTAATCCCTTCATCTCCCTATAGCTATTCATCTCAACGTCTTCAACTATCTGACTCACATACTCCAATCTAGGCCTACCTACCCCTCTCTTTCCCTCCACTCTACCTTCTATGATCAATTGCATAATCCCCCCATGCCTAAGAATATGCCCTACTAATCTGTCTCTCCTACGCTGTAACACTCTCCAAATACTTCTCTTCTCCCCTACTAACTCTAGTACAGCTTCATTTGTTACTTTATCTTCCCAACCGATCCTCATCATCCTCCTATAACACCACCTTTCAAGTGCTTCTAATCTACGCTTCTCTTCCTTTCCTATAGTCCACGCCTCACACCCGTACAGTGCTACACTCCAAACATATACCTTCAGTAATCTTTTTCTAATACCCAAGTCAATATTTGATCTTAAAATCTGTTCTTTTTCTACGAATGCCTTCCTACCCTGTGCTATCCTACACTTTATATCTACCTTGCTTCGATTATCTTTTGTGATTCTACTGCCTAAATAACAAAAATCTGACACTTCTTCGATTCTATTATCTCCTATTGTGATCCTCATTTTTCTGCTGCATTCCTTTTTGTCACACCTCATCACTTTAGTTTTACCTATATTTATTTTCATGTTAAAATCCCTAGTCAATACTGCCTGCATACCATTCAATACCCTTTCTAAATTCTTTTCGCTTTCTTCCAATATAGCTATATCGTCGGCGAATCTCAGCATATATATTTTCTCTCCCTGTACATTCACACCTACACTATACTCTTCTTTTACTTTGTTTATTGCATCTTCTATATATAGATTAAATAATAACGGTGAGAGTGTACATCCCTGCCGAACTCCCTTCCCTATTTTTGCTACCTCTTCTTCCCCCTCAATTCTAACTAAGGCAGTTTGGTGTTTATATAAATTAAAAATTATTCTCCTATCCTTATAATCTATACCCGTTTCTTTTAAAATTCTAAACATTATGTCCCAATCTACATTGTCAAATGCCTTTTCTAAGTCTACAAAAGCTATGCAAGTTACCTTTCCTACCCTCTTTCTTTTTTCTACTACCGTTCTTAGTGCTAGAATCGCCTCTCTCGTCCCTCTGTTTTTCCTAAAACCAAACTGATCTTCTCCTAGCCTTTCCTCTACTTTATTTTCTAATCTCCTATAAATAATCTTTAACAATATCTTCGATGCATGTGATAGTAGGCTAATGGTCCTATAGTTCTCACACAAATTAGCTCCTATTTTCTTCGGCATTGTTACTATTCTACTACGCTGAAAATCCTGTGGTACTTCTCCCTTCTTATATATTTTACAAACTAACCTGTATAATCGCTCCTGCATTTTTCCCCTGCGTGTTTTATTAATTCGGCTGGTATCATATCAATCCCCGCTGCTTTGTTATTCCGTAAATCATTTAATGCTCTATGAAACTCTGACCTAAGTATGCTAGGACCTAAGTCATCCTCATCTATCTGTTCCACATTTTCTAGCTCCTCCATGTCCTGCCTACCTTTATATAAATCTTCAAGATACTCCTTCCATCTTCTAGCTTTTTCCTTATTTTCTGTGAGTTCCTTACCCTGCTTATCACATATAATGTTACCCTTTGGTTTTACTTTAGAAAAATGTGACTTAATTTTCCTGTAGCCCAAATCTACTTTACCTCTTCTCATATCCTCCTCAATATCCTCACAATTTCCTTTTATCCACTCTTCTTTCGCTAGCATGCATTTCCTATTAATTAAGTTCCTTAGTTCCTTATATTTTTTCTGTCCTGCTTCTGTGTTTCCAATTTTAATTTTCCTTCTTGCTTCTATCATTTTAACTATTTCTTCCGTGATCCATTCCCTCCTACCTGCCCTTTTCTTTGTGCCTAATACTTCATTTGCTGCTGTAGTTAACCCATTTCTGATTTCCCTCCATTCGCAATCTATGTCGTTCCTAGATGTTCCATTAGCCATGATTTCTACTTTCTGCTTGTACTTTTCACATACATCAGCTAATTTTAACCTATCGACATCTACTCTGACCTGTTTAGACTTCTGTAATTTCTTGAATTTGACCTCTGAATCCAGGACTACTAAATTATGGTCACTATCAATATCTGCTCCAGGGTAACTCTTACAATTCTTAATCTGGTTCCTAAACCTCTCTTTAACCAGTATGTAATCTATCTGATACCTCCCTATATCTCCTGGCATTTTCCACGTATATATCCTGCGCTTGTGATTCTGAAAAAGCGTGTTTGCTACCACTAGCTTATTCCTAATACAAAACTCTACCAATCTATCCCCTCTATCATTACGTGTTCCTATTCCATATTTTCCTACTATTGAAACTTCCTTTCCCTTACCTACTACGGCATTCCAATCTCCGGTTACAATTAGATTATCCTGTCCTTTAACGTTTGCTAACCTAGATTCAATCTCCTCATAAATGGATTCTACCTCCTCATCATCGTGATTTGAAGTTGGCATATATACTTGCACTATAACTGTGTCCGTTGGCTTCGTGTCTAATCTAATAGTTATAATTCTATCACTAACTTGGCAATAACTCTTTATTCTACATCCCAACTTTCTATTCATTATAAAACCTACACCGGTATGCCCATTATCTGATGCTGTGGTTATTAATCTGTATTCTCCTGACCACGTATCTACTTGATCTTTCCTCCTAACTTCACTAATCCCTACAATATCCAGTTTAAGTCTTTCCATTTCTAATTTCAAATTCTCTAACTTTCCTATCCTATTCATACTGCGTATATTCCACGCTCCGACTCGTAGAATTCTCGACGCAATCGATCTCTTGCCCGTGAAATAAATGTGAAGACGACAAAAAATAAAAATATCAATAAGGTAACAAATAAAACCTTCAAGAACTTTAGGAAATAGAGAAAGTAAAGAAAAACAAAAACTTATCACTGAATGAATGAATCTAAAATTTAAACCCATTTTTCAATTATTCTTCAATTTTCTTAACACGATTAAAATCATCTCTTCTCATATCACTCCTAATCCACGTTTATTACCCATTAATAATTTCACCATCTTAAGATAAGTAAAGATTCCGCTTCCTCAAAATAAGTTTCAAATATTTTCTAAAAACGTGCCTCTTAAAAATCTGTTTTTAACAATTTTTTAAACACTTTACGAAAACTAGCGACACCATTATCCGAATGTCATTATATAATTTCTATTTTATTT
This sequence comes from Leptodirus hochenwartii, assembly GCA_947310635.1. Lineage (NCBI taxonomy): Eukaryota > Metazoa > Arthropoda > Insecta > Coleoptera > Leiodidae > Leptodirus > Leptodirus hochenwartii. The sequence continues at coordinate 32,680,689 of OX371176.1, read as the reverse complement.
CTACCCTGGCCTAATTTACGAATATTATTGTATATTAAGAAAACCATTTTAAATTCTGTAATCTCTTCGCATCTCCCTCAAAAAATGGTATATTAAACAGTAACAACAAATAAATCTATTAAACACATAATTGATGCCAATATTTTATTATATTGCAATTGTTGTAAAACATTTGACAAGTACCATACACAATTTGAGTATTAATTTAAAATGCCATATTATCCCTTATCCATTTAAAATACGTTTATATTTCTTATTCTAACGAATCGTACACCAGCGGTTCTTAATATTTTATTGCACGCGGCCCCCCAAATTTCGTAAAATATTTTCGCGGCCCCATCTAACATAATAATCATTAAGATTTATTTTAAAGTAGTTGTTTTTTTATTTACTGATTATGATTTTTTTCGAGGCCCCGATTGAACATTTCGCGGACCCCCAGGGAGCCCCCCCCCCGGTTGAGAATCGCTATTCTACGCCATATCTGTTACAATATAATATATTTTTTCGTAGTTTCCTTCTGACGGTGACATAAATGTCGAAAGGATTTAAATTATATAACGTCTTTCTATTTTTTTATTAAAAAAAAAAAACTCTTACCTACCCATGAGGAATTACAAGTCTATATAAAATATAATATGCACACAATTTGAAATGGATAGGATCTACCACCGATAGCAGAAAAATATTATTACGATTGAGGAGGGCTGTCTTCTCTTTCAATATGCAAGAAGTTACCGTGAAATGGTACTCAGTGATTTACAAAATTTATTCATAAAAAAATAACATAAAAGACGGTACTTTGTTATCATATTTATTTATATATTTCGTAACAATCAAACGTAGGTTTGAATAAGGGAAGCTTCAAACGCCTGAAAAAATTTTTTTAGGCCGTTAAATAGCTTTCAAACCCAAAAAAATTCTAGTATTGTCCAATATATTTGAATCTATTACATATATAAAATTTTCATATATTGTTTTTTTTTTAACAAAATCGAGAGAATCTGTTGTCTGAAATATAATTTTTTTAATGTACATCTTGTTATAAATATATCTACAATTGAAAAATCCCCATTTAACAAAAGCACATTTTCGATACACCCTGTGCGAATATTTGATGTTCGAATCCATATTGCTCTAGTACAGGGGTGGCCAACAAGTCGATCGAAGCGATTTTTGGTCGATAGCAAACAGTTGGACACAAAAACTGATTATTTCGAATGTAGTAAAGCGAGACAAAAAAAATACGAAATAAGGCGAAGATTTTACATCCCAGTTAAGCGATTTGAATTTAAAGTTACAAGAAAAAAAGAAGTCACGTGATTATTTGCATTTAATGCTTATAACAGTTAGTTCGTAATGTTGATTGAAGATCTCCAACAAAAATAAAGTTGATTATTTTCCAAATATGAATGACCATTTACAAAAACATCCGAATTTTAATTATAACTTTGAAAAATACGTTGTTGAAATTAAAAAGTTAATTAGGATTTTGATTTGGTGATTAAAAAAAAAATTGAGGGATATTGATTGTTCAATATTTATCTTTCCCTTTTAAGAAAGATTTAAATGTGAAATATATTGCTGCAAAAATTTCTGATATTTTTGACTTGGAAAAAACTAAATTTAAGAATGAAATTATAACTCTAAATCTGATTTAATTTTAAAGCAACCCTAGACAATTAGTATGTACAAAATAATTTAACAATAAATACAGAAAAGACATTCTATATACAATTCTCAACTAGAAATATTAGCGAATACAATAATCTATACATAAAATAAAATTTTTGCAAATATATATTTTAAAAAATTGTATAATTTACCAAAACAATATTTCTAAAAACTTTAAAAAATGATTTAATCTTTTTTTTTAAATTTACTTCATTTTATTTAACATATTTTTTTCATTTTAAAAATTATCAGTACGGTATTTGGGTGATATTCTATATTTATTTTTTTTCAATTAAAATCCAAAATTTAAAGCTTTTATTTTTGTTTGATGATATTTTTTTATATTCTTCAAATTTGGAATTCCCGCAACTTTTTTTACAATAATAATATATCTTTGCAGTTTAAAAAAATAAATGAATCATTAATTCTCAAAGTCAAGGCTTCAATAAAATTATTTTTTTTATTCATAAATTATTTATAATTATTTCAACAATATGGTCAGAAAAAAAAACCTCTTAAGAAAATTGGACTCTACTTCTCACTTAATTTTAGTATAAACGATTTTTCTGTTAATTCGGAACTTTTTTTTTTATATAAAATGTAATTTTTAGGGAAAACGAGTAATAAAATATATTTTAATCGAAATTAGGGTAATAATTTGATGATTTTAATTTTTTAGTATTTTAAGATTGATAAAAATTAAATAAAATGAAATAAAATGAAATAAAATAAAATAAAATAAAATGAAATAAAATAAAATGAAATAAAATGAAATAAAATGAAATAAAATGAAATAAAATGAAATAAAATGAAATAAAATGAAATAAAATAAAATAAAGATATCGAGTTTTAAGGAACTTGATTACGTCATTGTGTGAAATATTAATAATTTTACACAGGTAGATCGCGATCACTTTTTAAGTAGAAAAGTCGATTAGAAGAACAAACAAGTTGGCCACCCCTGCTCTAATATTACAAATATATCGTGCAGAACTGCCAAGCAATTCATCTTTTAAATACATCGTTGGGAAATATGTATTACGAATACATTTAGCATGATGCAGAATAAGGCCACATATATATATAAACTCGCGCATTAAATTATATGGGCGGCAAATATGTATCGATAGTGAGCCACATTGTGTTCGATCTAAGTTCATACAATACCAGATTTTACCTATACTATAAAGTGTGTTGCTCTTTTTCCGTAGCGAAATAACGAGGCTAAACATACAATGCGGACAAAACAGAATCTTCTCAATATTCATGGGAATCGCGATAGGCAACAGGTAAACAAGTAACTGCAGTTACGGAGGAGCGATATAAGATACGTGTTAGAAAACATGGGTGCAACTGACGTGCTTTTTTGTGCCTCGATAGGTTAAGCTTCCTTGGTTCTATTTACACTAAACTAGCCGTACTGTAAACTACAATAGTTCACCTTTCGTTTTATAAGTTGATTAATGTCCGTTGAAAATATGAAATGGCACTTGATAAGAATCGCATCGGCGAAACTGGCGCTGGAATTTTCCGTCCTTACAGCGTCTATCCAAGACATTGACCAATCAATTTTGAAAGTTAACACCATTTCGTTGTAGTATAATCTACAAAAAAAAATGTTTTTCCTTCGCGATAAAACCGATTTCGAATGAAACCGTGGATGGGGACGTCCCCTGCATCGCCACAAGAACGGAATCGACAGTTAACACAACAGTATTAGCAACACAATGGAGTTCGATACCGATACGATTAGTGCAGTTTCATATTATATTGCGAAATCAAAAGTCCATTAACAACTACAAATGAACAGTTTCAATGTTAGCGGTTTTTTTTGTATGTGTGTCCGTTTTCTACCCGCTAGCTGTATGCAGCCACTGATCCAAATGTCTTTAAGGTTGTCAATTAACTAAATTATTGGTTGCTTGGATGGATAGTCATCAATCATTGAGATTGGTTCGCAGATAGCACGTTATGTCCATCTGTCCTGCGCTAACTACTCGATTTCTTTGGTGTAGAATTTTTTTCGTACAAACGAAATATTGAGGAGGATATGAGAAGAGGTAAAGTAGATTTGGGCTACAGGAAAATTAAGTCACATTTTTCTAAAGTAAAACCAAAGGGTAACATTATATGTGATAAGCAGGGTAAGGAACTCACAGAAAATAAGGAAAAAGCTAGAAGATGGAAGGAGTATCTTGAAGATTTATATAAAGGTAGGCAGGACATGGAGGAGCTAGAAAGTGTGGAACAGATAGATGAGGATGACTTAGGTCCTAGCATACTTAGGTCAGAGTTTCATAGAGCATTAAATGATTTACGGAATAACAAAGCAGCGGGGATTGATATGATACCAGCCGAATTAATAAAACACGCAGGGGAAAAAATGCAGGAGCGATTATACAGGTTAGTTTGTAAAATATATGAGAAGGGAGAAGTACCACAGGATTTTCAGCGTAGTAGAATAGTAACAATGCCGAAGAAAATAGGAGCTAATTTGTGTGAGAACTATAGGACCATTAGTCTACTATCACATGCATCGAAGATATTGCTAAAGATTATTTATAGGAGATTAGAAAATAAAGTAGAGGAAAGGCTAGGAGAAGATCAGTTTGGTTTTAGGAAAAACAGAGGGACGAGGGAGGCGATTTTAGCACTAAGAACAGTAGTAGAAAAAAGAATGAGGGTAGGAAAGGTAACTTGCATAGCTTTTGTAGATTTAGAAAAGGCATTTGATAATGTAGATTGGGACATAATGTTTAGAATTTTAAAAGAAACGGGTATAGATTATAAGGATAGGAGAATAATTTTTAATTTATATAAACTCCAAACTGCCTTAGTTAGAATTGAGGGGGAAGAAGAGGTAGCAAAAATAGGGAAGGGAGTTCGGCAGGGATGTACACTTTCACCGTTATTATTTAATCTATATATAGAAGATGCAATAAACAAAGTAAAAGAAGAGTATAGTGTAGGTGTGAATGTACAGGGAGAGAAAATATATATGTTGAGATTCGCCGACGATATAGCTATATTGGAAGAAAGCGAAAAGAATTTAGAAAGGGTATTGAATGGTATGCAGGCAGTATTGACTAGGGATTTTAACATGAAAATAAATATAGGTAAAACTAAAGTGATGAGGTGTGACAAAAAGGAATGCAGTAGAAAAATGAGGATCACAATAGGAGATAATAGAATCGAAGAAGTGTCAGATTTTTGTTATTTAGGCAGTACAATCACAAAAGATAATCGAAGCAAGGTAGATATAAAGTGTAGGATAGCACAGGGTAGGAAGGCATTCGTAGAAAAGGAACAGATTTTAAGATCAAATATTGACTTGGGTATTAGAAAAAGATTACTGAAGGTATATGTTTGGAGTGTAGCACTGTACGGGTGTGAGGCGTGGACTATAGGAGAGGAAGAGAAGTGTAGATTACAAGCATTCGAAATGTGGTGTTATAGGAGGATGATGAGGATTGGTTGGGAAGATAAAGTAACAAATGAAGCTGTACTAGAGTTAGTAGGGGAGAAGAGAAGTATTTGGAGAGTGTTACAGCGTAGGAGAGACAGATTAGTAGGGCATATTCTTAGGCATGGGGGGATTATGCAATTGATCATAGAAGGTAGAGTGGAGGGAAAGAGAGGGGTAGGTAGGCCTAGATTGGAGTATGTGAGTCGGATAGTTGAAGACGTTGAGATGAATAGCTATAGGGAGATGAAGGGATTAGCTCAGGATAGATCGGCATGGCGTGCTGTTTCCAACCAATCTTTAGGATAGCGGACTCTTTAACTAACTAAACGAAAAAATCCTCCGCAGGAATCTTGACAAGCTCAGGAAATTTTGTACATTTGGACAAATCTCAGCGAATATTTGCAAAAGCGCATACAAATCCGATTGAAGACGTGAAGATTGGAACATAAATAGAAAGTAATAATGAATTAAAAAAAAATCCATATTAAATGCATTTTTTTTTTTGTAAATTTGAGTACATTTCGAAAGAGTTCAGCAAATATTATACGAATTTCGCCATATTATACAAAGTACTTACTAGTATTTAAGTATTTGTATTTGGATGATATTCTAAACTATTATTTACAACAGTTGTGACAATAAAAAAAAAGTACTTACTGATTTTAACTATTTTTAGTTTAGAATTTATTAAAATTTTCTAGTCATGTATATTTTAATCGTGGTGAGCGTCCAGTAAATTTCATATAAGCAAATCTCCTAAAATTCTACTAAAACCCAATAAAGGGATTCATGAATCTCAAATCAGGTTACCGTAATCTGGGCTTACCTAAACCCATGTTTTCTATCTTCTATAAATAATAATAATAAATTGAATGCAGTATAATTACATTTACATACAGAAAGAAATAATTAATTGCATATTGCTACATTTAAGGGCGAAGTTCAGCGAGATGAGATGAGAGAACGTTAGACGACGTTGTTCTTACACTTAACCCACGAAAGAAACGAAAATTTTTAACAAATAAACTTATATAATCCGATACAAACAAATAATTACATAAAACCATCCTATACTTATCAACACCTGCCATATTCTTCATCTAACATGTTTATTTGTCATTCTATCGGCCCACGCAATCCTCCTATAGCACCACATTTCAAAAGATTTGTTATAGTTTTATGGATGTTCAGCAATAAATCTAAACCAAATAAATATAAACTATTGAAAAGATATTTATGTGCGATTTGAGCGAAGTAAAACATATTCCATCGCATATGTTGTATAACGATACAATTTGTCATTATTTTCCACAAAATGTATAGCCTGATAAAGTGGAGTTTGATTCATTTCTATTGTTGTTGGTGAACGAACGAGGCACGCTTTATAGCTTTAAGCGTTTTTTTTATATTGTTGTTATCGATCAACTTGCCAGGAGAAACATTTCAACATAGTATACAAAAGTGAACGATAACAATAGAACAATTTCCAACATATTGTAGACTCTACAACCATAGTGCTTTAAAATATTTACATTATTCATTGTTATAATCAGTTGAGGATCACACTTTTAGAATGTTACAGCAATAAAATTCTCGCATATAATTATATTAGCTGGTTTTTTGTTTGTTATTCAAATTACGCATTATACAGAGCCCGGGTAAGATGATAGACTGAAGATAAATTGATTTGATTTGCTAATTGCGTTCATCAAGTACATCGTATATTATTCTTTACTTCTAGACGGCCGGATGTACGTAGCCATGTCGCTACTTCCGGCCCAAACGATACCGGAAGTTTGCCTCGCACGAAAATACACCTCGCCGACTATAATACCGAATTTAGTCGCTTCTTTAAACTGTCAAATAATGCATCAGAAAACATCTACCCACAGTTAATTTTCCACCATCTCAGATTTTTTTACGCCAAACCATCGATTTTTGCCTATTTTTTTATATTGTACTTGCCGACGTTCATTTATCTGAAATAATTCCGTATCGCTGAAGCAACGCCGAAAATCTGCGAGATTCATTTTAATTTATGCGAAATGCATCGTACGGTAGAGTTAAGCGAACATAGAAAAGAAATTTCGCTTGTCTAGCCTGGTTGAAAGGAAAAGTCGTTTCCGGTGCTTTTAAACATCGAAAGAAATCCATTTTAATTTCTCGAGTTGTTTCAGAACGTGTTCGAAGCGTATCTGAACTACCAATAATAAAAAAACATTCATTAAAAACGTAACCAAATTTAATTAAACAGCCAAGCTGTGAAAGAGAGATAAATCATTTGTTTGTTACATTGAAATTTTGTAATTGCTGTTATTAAAATCTATATTAAAGAAGCCGATAGGTAAAATATGCAAGCGGACAAGGAAATTAACACAATGTTAATTATAGACGTGTGCAACTATAAGTACCATAAAATACGTAACATTAGCGCTTTCATGCTGTGGGATCTATTAATATTAGATTAGATTACTAATTAATTGGCTGTGCGTTATATAAACAATGCTCAGAAACGGTAACCAGACCATAAAACTGTTGCTCCAACTAAATAACACCTCGCTTCACCTCAAGACAACGTCTTTTATATCTATATAGAACTATTATTGATACATATTATACACCTACTCATTTATATTCATACATAACATTAACGCAGGAAGAAGTACAGGTGGTCGCACATATATATGGTGTCCTCCACAAAATTAACACATAATCATTGTAAAACGGATAAAGAACAGCTACGAATTTAATGTGAAATTTCAAATATTTTTTAAATCAATGTGTGTTTTTTAGGAACGTAAACAGAATCGATCTTAAACACGTTTAATACGATACTATTATTTTTTAACTTCTTCAAATTTTATATCGTTCAATTGTAGCAAAAGTTCTATTTCATGTAGTACTTAATTACAAGGAGATTACGCTATTTACAACACCTCAAAAAAAAGATTTTAAAAACAATAATTTTCAGCAAATGTTGAAATTTTTTTGTAAATTGAGATTAATCAATCAATTAAAAAAATATCACCCTAAAATAAATGATAATTTTTTAGATGAAATGCGCAATTTTTTAAAATACAATTTTAGGCGCGAAAAATTTTCAACCGTACACTAAAATACTGTGTAAAAAATGCTACTGTTTGAATACTTTTTTTTTTTTGAGACGCATTGTATACGAGATGCCTACTCTTTGCTTGTGTGGATTGGATCGTTCTCCTAGCGATCTGTCTAAATTTAGTAAAATCTCTAAATTTGGATTTTTTTTACGAGAATCGATTCTCAAGAACTCAATACAAATGGAATTACTTCCAAGAAGAAACAGCGTGGTTTATGCTATTTTGCAGTTAATATAAGAAATATTAAACAACGAACTGCTGAGTGAGTTCAACTTTTCTCCTACACCAAATACAAAAGAATCATTTTTAGTAACGTAAAGAATTAAACTCTAAAACGCTTTTTCTTATCTTTTCATAATTTCTAAGTCAATGTTAAGTTAAGCCTTCATTTTTTTTTTAAATACAAAGTTGTTTGGAAATATTGTACACATATGAAATGCAACAAAATTAAATGAGCGTTGAAGAAAAAACTGCCGAAAGTGCCAAAAAAATGATTTTTCATATATCTCTATTTCTGCGACGTTTTGAATGTTTATTATTTTTTATAAAAACATACGCGTTATAAAACACATTTATAAAAATCACCAAAAAAATGTTCTGATTGAATGTTAAACATTTATAATAATTTAGGCCATTTTGGCCATATTTTTCAATTGTGGAATGAAACAATTTTTCTAAATTCCACTGAATATTGGCTGAACTACCGCCGAAGAGAAATCTGCCACTTAAGTGTTAAATAAATAGATAATAATATATTTTATTACATAGCGTACACGCATAAGCCTATTCAATTACAAATTACTTGTATATATTCTGCTATCTCTATACAAGAATAGTCTTCATGTAAAGCATATGGAGAATCCAGCTATGGACACAGTTAGCACTGTTATTTTACAACAACAGACAAGATATAGAATATTTCAAAAGCAATTGCAACAAAATAATCTTCTCTATATACTTTATTTCAGAGAAAGACTTGTTTGGATTTTTTCAGTTTTTTCCCGCTCGTTTAACTTGCAAAACTGAAGGACTATAACATGCAGAAGATCTCATATTATTTTCAAAGAACATGTATAATATTATGGACGACAAATCTATCATATCCTGTATAAAACATCAATAAGTATTACTTTACTGACCGCATATAAACACACATCAATTTGTACTACTTTCCTCGCGCGCACATTTCGATGTCTCATTGATCGCATCTCTTTGCTGAAACACTTCATTCGTTGACACTCATTAGTTAAGTATTTTCATTTCACGGGATTTATATGTTCTCCACCTGATGCCGCCGATTTGCATATGGGTTAATACAGTCGTTAATACAGTAAAAACAGTCGGCTAAGTTGGTCTACGCGCACATTCATTATGTCTGCAAGAAATGATCAAAGTCTTTGCACAGTATTGGTAGACGAAAGCAGGTGGCTACGTCAGACGTTTTAAAAATTGCATACTATGCTAACGTACACAGCCATCTTGTTTATGGTATCTTCAGTTATGTAAACTTTGGTAACAATAATAAGTAGCCGATTCAAACACATGCGTACAATAAAAGACTATAATAATGTTCCAATATAAAGATTTCTATCCCACAACACGATGCAGTATTTAAGAAATTGCATGAAAGATGAGCGCAGAAACGCAACAGCGGAACGAATTACTATTGTTTTTGTACGGTTTATTAACGGAAATTTTTTTTTTACGAAAAAGCGTCACCATGAAAATTGCGAATATGTTTTCAATAAAAGGAAGGAAAATTTTCACACTCTTAAATATATCGTTAAAAAATATATCTAAACCATATTGTGAGAAAATTTAAGTTGGAGAATAAGCTTCTGAATAAACTTATTGTTGCATCGGTAATTTTTAAGCATGACGCAAAAGATTACGTAGCCTTTGAGCGAAAGAATGGGGTCAAAAATTCAAAAAACCATTCACACCGCCAATGTGGACGATAGGCCGGCAGAAGATCATGTAAATGGTAAGAATTACTAGCAGGCATACAATTATGCCGTCAATGAAACTACACTACACACGACATGAAGAAGTCTTTAGTTGATCTTGAGGCCATGGTCCTAGTTTACACATCGGGACCAAAAGAGATGAGAAATCGACTCGTATCGGTTGTGTTTTTATGCGGCTTTGTGGAAATCGCAACTTAGAAACACGTCGGTTTAAATGAAAGGTGTGGCGTGGAGGATCTTAAATTCCATTCGGAAAATTAACTGGACACAAAAGCAAATACGAGACAAAAAAACTATTTTGCAATCGTTATACATGATAAAATTACAAAACATCTTGTGCGGTAGTAATTTTTTTCTAATACTCACGTCTAAAATCCTCAAATTGAAAAAATATGATAAAAATTGTAGGTACTTATTTTACGTAAACAAACAAAAATATCTGCAAACGTTCCCATCTCTTTTGTAGAACCGTTAACTTAAATCGATCGTTCACATCAATTGGGAAATATATGACCGAAAATTGGGCTCATATATCGCTATATACGAGCGCGCTAAGAAAAGCAAAAAAAACACCTGAGCCCCCCCCGCCAAAAAAAAAAAAACTCTCGTACACTCATATACAGATAATAATAAGGACATTATAAAAAGTGAAGTTCATCCTCAGTTTGGTAAAGTATGGAATTATTTTGTGTACGCTGTAGGTATTTTATACTCCATCAATGAGATAATATAATGGCCGCGAATTAGCATCGTTGAATGTTTAATGATTTTCAATTGTCCATCGTGTAGATAAAGACTGTTATTAGGAAATAAATAAAATTTATCGAGCGAAAAATTCTTATTGAATGAAGAATGTGTGTTAAACACATTCACCGATGATCTCAATATAAAAAATGGAAAGAATTATTACTGTTAGAAAGGTTAACAAGTCATTAAAAAATTTGATACAATAAAGCACTCAATTTAAACATACGAAGGATATATAAAATTCTTTAGGTGGGTTTACTAGATTCATCAAATTAAGGGCACAACTAGAATGCGTTAATATTGTGGAAATACTTTTCCATTTCGACATATTAACATTGTATTCGTAAAGCCATTTAAAGAAATTGCTACCAACCTGAGAATTAATTCCAATTAAGTCGTTTAAACTGAAAACCGCGCTCTCCAATTAAAATAATTATACACGACGTGTTATTTGTTGAACTACCGTTTTATTGGACCTATATACAAGAAATGATGCATTATAATCAAACTGAAAATTATTATAAGTGAATATTTATACGACGTGCGGAATTATTTGCAGCATTGCTTCTGGGTGGTGCTTAATATAATAAAAAATAATAATAATAATAAAATAGTTTTTTGAACGCATAAGAAGATACTCGTACAGGAAGCGTTTAGGATTTATCATAGGGGAGCAATCAGAACCAATTTGACTAAGTTAAAAGCAATTAACTATAATCCGTTTTATGATTCGTTGTAAGTACATAAAATGCGCAGAAATTGAAACGTACTTGAACATGTTAAAGATTCATTGAAGAACTGACAATTAAACTAAATTTAATCATAATTCCCGACAAGATTTTATCAAAAACTACGCTTTAATCGAAGTGTTTCGTGAACGGATACAATTAAAATATTTACAAAACACGCCACGTAGCGTGACCATTAAAATTACTTCATATTGTGAAAATTGTCGGTAAAAACGAAATAAACATTTAAAATGGTAAACACCATTTGATTTGTTGGATTTCGTGTTTGGTTCAACGATTCACCTGCTATGATAATCTAGACAAGTTAATGCATTCAATTTTATAGACCTGCGTAAGCAGATAGGCGAAAGAGAAAAAACGCCAAACAAAGGCTCACTAGTCCCTTTGATGGTCCAACAACGAAAAAAAACAACCTTTTATTATGTAGGGTCTGTTATCTTTCGTTACACCGATGCTATTGTCATTTATTATCATTGACGACAAGTTACCAGTCACCGGACTTCTAAGAATATCACCAACAGACTAGTCTTTGGTTTATATAAAGCATCTACTTGGGAGGAATTTTTATACCCTATGATAGTGATTGGTACTCATAAAAAACCCTATGCGATTGTATTAAAAAAAAATTGGTACTACGCTCAAACTTGAGACATCTGTATGGTAAATCTATTAATTATAAAAAAAAATATGGGTGTGTAGATATGTATCAAATTGTCTGTTTGATTAATTAGAATTTTAGTTGTTTTTTTTGTTACAAGTAATTGATGCAACAAACTTTCGTGGTAAACAATTTTTATTTATCTTCAAATATTTTTATCGCACAGGGCACCTCAAAAATCGATATCAATTTTTAACTGGTCAGAAAAATCATCTAATAAACCGTTTTGCAGCTCTAATTATTTCTTCATTGATATTATCCTGTCCGCACCAAATTAGTACCAATACATTCACTTTAGGTTTTTTTTTTTTTTTTAATTTCACCAGCAGAAAAACATTTTCGTGTCAAGTTTCACTATCTAATTAAAATGGTTCAAAACTCTTCCAAATTTAATCGAGTTTCTAGTAGCTTCCCGCCTAACCTACATATTCTGCATGGAAAAAAGGGGCTACGGTGAGAGCTTAAATAAAGTTGACTTTTCATCGAGAGTGAGAAACGGCGAAGACATACAGCAGTCGCCAGGCTTGACCGTCTGACCGCTCTTATAACTGTTTTAATTTTAATGCCGCCACACACACACAACACGGCAGACGATAAAGCGTCTTCGTCTTCTTCTGGAGCTGTAGAATCAGAAGAGGCCCTGTCAAATATCGAGACACAACACACAGCATCCTCGTCGTTCGCGAGAATGGTGTTTTGAACTTTTCAACCTGCCGAAATCTGCGAGCGATGCAGACAACTAAAATATGCCTTTGAGAAATTTAGACCGATTTCTTAGAAGTGGGTAACAAGTATTCGTGACTCAAGAAGTAGCTTCTTTTGTTCTACAGCTTCGCATTTAAATGTGGTAGTATGATATTGAGATTGCCTGATTTTTATAACTAGAAACCATTAATATAAACTGCTTTAATGAAAAATTACTTAATGTGAGTTTCTTACAAAAATGATGAATTATGATTGTTACCAAAGTTATACCTACTAAAAAAAAAAAAAATAATCCAGGAATATTTCTCAGAGGAAATATCGAGTAGCTTTATAATTGTTGTTTGAAAAATCTGTTAAAAAGCGCCACAAAAAGTAATTTGAATTATTTAAAATGTTTACATCGAAATCGATTCATAGTCTAATTCAGTGACAATATCGAGGTTTAATCATTGTCATTAAAATATCCTTCTTGTATATACGTTTAATTTGTTTACCATAATATCAAATCGACGAGTGTATCGGTTAATTATATTTGAAATATTCGATTTTAAATTATATCCCCTACAAACGCTTTTGCGTTGCGTTCGTATTTTGTGAGAATTTCTTGAATTGTTCAAACATTTGTTAAATTGTTTTACAAGTAACTATATAGAATTTGTTGTAAACAATTTCTGTGTGCATTCGAGCCATATCGAGCAGGCTATAAGTAGATTTGATTAGCCGGCACATTCTTAACGAATTCCCGATAACTAAAACGTCATTTCCGCCAAGTGGCCACTTCGCGTATAAACAGCGGAATAGACGCCACTAAATTAATTAAGTCTAAAATAACAGTGCAATCAAAGTAGAAGTAAATTTAGGTTAATGCACGCATAAAACGTAGTATACAATTACGGGTATCAATTATATTTTAATTGTAATATCAAATGTTTAGGGAAAGTTTCAAATGGCTTAAGGTAGAGTTATTCTTAATGGGACGACTTTAAAAAATTGGCCGTGATAAATTTTCGAAAGGCGCAAATCAAATTATTTAACACGTCGAACTATCGATGAGAAAAATTGAAATTTAATTTTAAAAGTACATTAATATGCAAGTGATTCAGAATCAAAATTTAATTATTTATAGAAATATTTGTCAATATGTTATACCAGTCGATTATGTAGAAAAGAACGCAAGAAAATTCGAAGGAAAACCATAAAAATTCTAAATAGATAATTCATTTAAATTTCACTTTATAGTAAAACTACATTTACATATATTTCGTGGTAAAAAATCATTTTAAAAATAGATTTTCTTCAAATTACAGAAAGATGCCTTATATGAAGTATCTTTAGAGAAACATCAATAGAGAGAGCCTGATGTAAAATATTAAATGTCTTTGCAAACGAGCGATTTCGGACATTTTCAGCCATTACAAAACGTTGAAATTTTTTCTTGTAAAAAATTCAATGTTTCTCTAAAAAGCGCAGAAACTTCTAAAAACAAACAATAAATCCTTTTTATCTTGTATTATTTTTCACGTAAATTCTAGTGATTGGACAATTATCTTTTCAACATATTTTCTTAGAGATGACAGGGGTTCCACAAAAATAAAAATAAAAATAGGTTTCGTCAGTAGACAAAGTTTGAAGACCACCGGTCTGGAGTTATGTTACTTGTGTATAAAATTAAACGTCCCAATGATGGACATAATATCCGCATAATCAATTCAAATTTCGAAGACGATGGTTTATTTCACTTCCACGTATTACAACGCGATGAATAAAATGAATATTGTGCATTCTTGTAACACATATACTTTTGCATAAACAACTATAATAAGTGTAGTGCATTCACCATTCGATCATCAGGTTTACTTTTTGTTAGCATCTACCAGATTTTAAATTATACTCTAAAGTACGCACATAAATTTGCATCACTATACCACTCACTTGTAAGGTAATTATCGTATTTTCCACGTTTGTTCTTTCCAATGGAATGTGCAAAAATTCCACAGTTTTATCCGATTTAATATTGAATACGTATGAGTAACGAGAATGATACGACACCCATGATTTAATTATTTTACACGGTTTAAAAGAATATTTACGATTGCCATTAGATCATATCACCTTGCCATTTAAATATTGCTAAGATACAGAATATGCTAGAATTTTGATTATTAAAGCTTCTTCATTGCCAATATTTGTATAAGAATTTTATTCATTAGTAGTTGGTAAATAATTGTTTGGTGAATTATTTTACGATTACAAAAAAATGAAGAATGGATATCCGATTGAAGATATCTAAGTTACGACGTGATTGGGTAAATAGGCCATGCAAGAAGAAGAATAGGGTGAAGCGATGCTCTTCTGTGGCGCGTTATTGATTTCAAGCTTCAACATTGCGGTCAGCTATGTTGACGGAGTATGTGTTGTGTTTATTATGTGTGTGCGAGGCCGTATGTGTCGTTTGGTGACAGATGTACACGGATGATAATTACATTAGTGTCTGACTGTGAATGCTTTCGAGACACACACAGACACGAAGAACACCGAAGAGAAGCCAGCAACTGTTGCTGGATTGTTTGCTCTATATACAACGTCAAGTTTTACTTCCCTTAATCTCTTTGTATGGCCATATGAGGCCATTGAATGTGGTCAATAGTTTTTATTTCGGTACTCTTAAAATTATTATTTCGTATAATAAATCGCAAACGAACAAAAGAATTTTTTTATTGATTTGGGCAGTCTCAATTTTGAATAACATTTTTTGGCTATACAAATTTTTTTTTTATAGTGAAACTATTTTCAGTTACAAATTCGATTTAATGAAGTATAATAAATATAATTTAATTGAAATTGTTGGAAAAGCGAGTACGTTTTAATAATATCAAACGTTTGATCAAATCTGTATTGCGACATGCGAAAAAAAAGTATATAGTGGAAATTTCCCAAATCCGAAAATGAAACTAATAGATAGAAGTATTTGGGATTAAGATGATTATTTCCACATATCGTCAGCGATATGACAATACCACCTATCTTACAAAAATGACATACTATAAAGCTGATTCTTAGGTTTATTGTGCATATTCAAAACATCTCTCAGCTTATTACAATTTTAAAGCATATAGGAGGTATTGTCGCATCACTGACGATATATTATTAATTATAACTACGCTATATCGATTCCGAGATTAGATATACGCGTTAAAAATAAAACAATCAAAAATGTTCTATTGTAATTAGCATCGTTGTTGAAATATGGCAAATTTAACATAGCATCATCGTTCCTTTGTAAGAGCTAAAATTAAATTTAAATCCAAATCGTCGCGACAATCAATATTAATTCATAATTAGTTTGCAATGGGAATAAAATATAAAGTATGCACTGTATAAGATGTAACCATTCAAGAATTATAGCGAGAATTGTGGCTATGCAAATTACAATCATTGATTACCTTGGATGGGAAAACATCAAAGGAAATATAACGACCAGCCGCAATAGGCAAAACGAATTCAATAATATTAAATCGTATAGAGAAGAAGTTGTCGCCCTGCGGGTTTCCAACTTCAATATGCACAATTGAATTCGCCATCATATTGTGCAGAGGATTTGTTAAATGTACAAATCTCGACTGAGATGAAATGAAACGCTGCGAAACAATATCGGATAATATACGAAATTAAACTCCAAATAACCAGGCATTTATATCCTTAAATAAAAAATGGTCATTTGCATTCCCGTTATGTTACAATATTAATAATTTCATTAAATTTGTATTATTTATGTACGGTGGCATATCCATTATTTTGCTTTTGTAAGGAAGCGTTTATGGAATTTTTTTTGCATTGTAAATGATTAATAGTTGATTAAAAGAGCGCCGCGGGCAAATAATATGTTAAATAAAATTATCTGCAATGTGTGCAATTGCATTTTTTTTTTTTGAAACATGAGATATCTCCACACGCGATTTTGTTTTTAATCTTAACCTTTTGTACTACGAATTAAGTCAATTATATCCATAAATAATATAAATGGTAATTCGCATTCCCGTTATGATACAACATTAACAATCTCGTTAAATATACATTATTTATGTACGGTGGCATATCCACGATATTGTTTTTTGTAAGGAAGTATTGTTTACGGCAATAAAAATTACATTGTAATCATTGTCAATTAAAAGTGCGCCGCGGGCAAATAATATTTTAAATCAAATTATCTGTAATGTGTGCCCCAAGTGATTATATTTTTTATATTTGCTTCAAAAACTCGTTTTCTTATTTGATTTTTTTTTTAGAAACATAAGATATCGCCGCAGGCGATTTTGTTTTTAATCTTAACCTTTTGTACTACGAAGAAAGTCGATTATATCATTAAATAATAAAAATGGTAATTCGCATTCCCGTTATGATATAACATTATTTATGTACGGTGGCATATCCATGATTTTGTTGTTTGTATGGCAAAAAAAAATTACATTGTAATAATTGTTCATTAAAAGTGCGCGGTGGGTAAATATTTTAAATAAAATTTTCTGTAATGTGTGCCCCGACTATTTTTTTTTACATTCGCTTCAAAAAATCCTTTTTATTTGATTTAGAAGTATCAGATATATCCGCAGGCGATTTGTTTTTATCTTAACCTTTTGAACTACAAAGAAGGTGGGCAAAATGCCGCAGGCAATTTTTCCAGTACATAATTTAACAAATACCAAAAAAATGTACTACAATTTCACGAAGGAATCGTTCGACATCTTAAATCTATATATACACAATGATTCTGGAAATAGTTATTATCAATATTTTAAAACTGCGCCGAACGGTTAGATTTCATTACATCTCCCGACGAAGGGTTGTGGTTTATTAAATCCTACCCCGCTTTAAACGACAATATTGTACGTCATAAAACGAATTTCTAAGAAAGGCGCAACGATTACATCTGAAATTGTATTATAAAACACAATGATTATTGCACGGAGGCAAATAAATAGATATTATTTAGATTGTAACGATGACATACGATAGCCAGTTCGTAATGGACGTACATCTAAGCAGCTGTACGAGACATATAACCGACATTATAATATCGAAGGTATTATTATTGCGTTAGGCTTGGGAGGAGAGGCTGTATGTGTGTGTGCAGAGATCAGATACAACCAACGTACGTACGTGGTGGTATGAGGTATGACACGCATGCCGCAGAAGGTCGCGAAACACGAAGAGAAAGTAGGCTACGGAATTGTTCCAATGCGAGAGATAAAACTACTGTTGTCGCTGGATGCTTCAGATTAAGATTTGAGAGCCCGATCTCTTCGGCATCGGCTTTGGCCATTCTAGGTGGCACGCGAATTTCATTACGAAAATATATACTTCGTCGTCGGTAACGAATTCATTGCGATTCGAAGACAATGGGCTGTTAGGTGCACCACCTACGTTGTTAGACACGCTCAATTTATAGATCGGAAAAAATGTACGCGCAACATTTTCGAGACAAGTCATTTACCAATAACGTAATCAGATTTCATTTCAAAATTAGCACATTGGGGACACGGTGGTATAGTCGTTACGACTGGCACCACGGAGACTGTGGGTTCGAATCCTCCACTACCGTCAGAGATATTTTCTTGACGAAAAATCGCCGCCGAGTCAAATTAAAAAATTGGTATGTGGGGTAATAGCTCGAAAAACAAATAGCTTGGCTAAAATCCACCAAAAAAAAATCTATAAACAACAACAAAATTAGCGCGTAAATTGCAATCACGTACCCTGGTTCTCAAAAACAATCGAAGCAAGAAACATGACATGTACGATCACACGTTTAAGAACAAATCACTGTCTCACGTCACCATATATAGATAAAATAAAAATGATAGAAGAACCACTATGCAATTGCGGCCAGTACGGATCTGCCGAACACATTATCTTGGAATGCAACTCGTATGAAAACTATCGAGCACAACGAATTCCAGCCCCTTTCAATTTAAAATCTATCTTAACATCGAACAACATCACAAATTATAAAATATTATATAAATACCTAAAAGAAAACAATATAAAACTAGGATAACACAAAAAAAAAAATTATTGAATTAGGTGGTTTAAAATGATTGTACGAATGGGTATTTTTTTCTCTCGCACCTCCTGCTTCTTCCTTTACATGTATTTACCGTGGTCTATAAATGTCTTAATCGACCCCAAGACAACCCCTTGTTGTCTTACATCCCTTTCATTAGCACTCTTTTTTTACTTTAGCAGGTGATTTCGACTATTAACTTGTTATACGCATGTTAAAATCACAATGAATGTTCGGCTATGCGATGGATATGATCGTAAATAAAATGATTTTTTTCACGCAAAATGTTTCTAATGATTTTTTTCACGCAAAATCATTAATTTCAATAAAAATCATTAATTAATAATCAAACCGCCAGGAATGTTTCAAATGAATGCGAACACGTATCTAATCTTATCTATAGATAACGTTCGTTTTTCACATATTCGACTATTACATCCATTGTAGATTTAATGGCACATTACCTCGCAAAAACGGTTTCCTCCACATGGTACACCTCCAATATCGGCTCCTTTCGCACAATGCTATTCAGTTCCTCTTCGGTCAAACAGAGTACCCCGTTTTGAGACATGTTCTTTTGCACTGTTCCTCCAGGGGGGATGTAGGGTAGATTTCCGCCAACACTAACAACAGTAATCTTTGATCAAAACACACACACACACACGGGGGGGCAGAGAAACCCCTGTCTTGATAGCAGTAATAGTTGGGACAGCAGATATTCTGGTATATACCTGTCAACGATTTGCCACAAAGTCACTTTGATGTATCGGCTGCGTTTCCGTTGTAGAGACGGCGGCGAGCCCCCGGGGGCCCCCCCTAGTGCTGCTTCGTTACCTCGTTGGGGCGCATACACACGGCGAATCTATTGGCACATAGGACACCGCCACGCTGTTTCTTGCGATTGAGAGCGAGCACTAAATTTCCGGTTCGTCGGCATGCGTGCGGGCACGGATGTACGAAATACAGGAAGACAGTATAACGCTCGCAACGAGTATCGATACTTTTCGATTATGTATTCATTCGGACTTATCGAAAAGCGCGCGTGTATATGTGTTAACCAACGAAAATGGGGGATACGAATTTACATAGTCCACATGGAAGTACGTTCTATAGAAACGTAGTCACACCCGCGACGTTGTATCGCAAAAACATTTTATAAAAACGATAACGATTGTGCGGAATAGAACAACGCGCACCGCGAGATTACACAGTAAGCCAGTAATAAACGAGATAATCCGGACTATATGTGCCTACCTGAACAGCAATGCAACCAAGCTGGTACTAGACTGACTCACGTTCACTTTAACTAACCCAGTCACAGAGCAAACTGCTTAACTATCACTTGCGATCGGTCGATTGCTACGCCGACTGCCTTTCGATATTCGGCAAAACAATACTTGCGGAGTGATGTCGTGAAGTGGTCGCGAGTCGCGCACACATCACTATCGCGGGTTAGCAGGCACAAACAGCTGCTAGAGTTGCACGGCGACGGTTGTGGAGGGGCAGTTAGTTAACCGCTACGGGAACATGCTTCGCGAACGCCGGCGTGTCGCGCACTGCGATAACTGTAATAGAACAAAAAGCGTTACAACATCGAATCGGTATTATAGCGCCATCTACTGCGAGTTATATGTGGCTATATAGCGCAGCTGATGGACACGTCACTTCTATCAGAATACATTATTTGAAATGAAACTAGTCGAACGATCATTTTGTCTAAATTAAATAATTAAACAAGGATATTTGATTTGTACGCGTAATATCTTACAAAATACGGTACGATTCTTGCTGAGTAGGGATAATTATTTAGTGCATGTTTCGCGATACAGGTGTGTATACAAAGTAGCCTACCTTGCCAGATTTTCGATGCCTCAAAAAGATGACCTACAGATTTTAGGGCAACTGCTGGGTTGTTTTATACAATTATTTAATGCCGTAGTAACGATTTTACATTGGTCCAGGTCTTTATACCTACTATTAATTTAAGACTTACTTTGACATGAGCACAGCACGTAAACTTTACTTTGCCCACTTTAAAGAAAGCTTAAGCTATGCAATTCAATTTTGGAGACATTGCAACTTTAAACTTTCGCAAAAAATATTTACTATTCAAAAGCGAGCGGCAAGATTACTGAGCTGACTACAGAGCTCTTTGTAAACCATTATTTCAAAAACATACAATTTTGTAATTAGCCATTATGTCATATTTGCCATATATCGGCCATATATCAGCCACTGTCATATCAGTCACTATATTTTGTCATTAGTCATTATATTGTATAATTGTGTTTTAGCGTACAAATACCGCCATACTTTTTTTTAGTTCAAACCAGATTCACAGTTATTCGACAAGATCTTTTAATAATATATATTAACATCCCAAATTATAGCTTTTATAAAATTCATTATTTTTGTCTAATTATATTTACAATAAATACGATCAAAAAATTGAAAATATTCATGCTTTTAAAAATAAGTTGCGCTCCGTCATGGTTGACGAAACCTACTATTCTGTGACAGAATTTTTATGTATTATGATACTGTATTATAATAAGTGTTATTTAAGTAAATATTTCATTGTATAATTGCGACCTATTATTCTGACACTACTAACTACATTTTCTTTGTATTATTTAATACTACATCATTTTATACCAAATATATACTCGCACCTGTAAATGCGAGCTTGAATGTAAACTGTCTTATCGATGGGAATAAACTTTATTTATCTATTTATTGATATTTTTTAAAAATTTACTTAAATTAAATTAAGTATTAATCAAATATGTATGTAGCTAGAATATTAAAATAAATGCAACTTTTTTTATGGCAACTCTGGTTTTTATCGTGTAGTTTCAGTTGCCTATATAATTTTCCTGTCTATAGGTTTACAAAATTTAAATAAGTTGACACATATATCATATATTACACAAATCTATAAATACATTTTCCATTCTATATCTAAATTCATTCGAATTCACTTATTAACCCGCGTTGCAGTCATTCCTATGCCAAAAATTAGAGCAAGTACAGTAAATCCCTGTGCGGCGACTCTTGTACGCATCATATATTGAGCCATTTTCTGTTGACCTGTCCGAAAGCTCCATAATCCGTAGGTAAGGGCCATAGTCGTTGCTAAACAGCCTGTTTCACATTAATAAATCGAAACAATTGTAAATAATAGGCCAACCATATAACATACCAACAGGTACCAAAGGGTTTTCCTTCATCTTCCTTTTAAGCCGCTCCTTCGTCGTTTCTTGCTTGCCCCTGTTTAGTTCTTCTTGTAATGTTATCCAGTCGAATTCAGTCAACGATTCTGAGTCTGTCATAATTGTGAAATATAATTAAACTACACTGCGATTATAAAGTGTGAAAATATTGCGGCGTAAACTATTGCTAATCTTATAGAAAATGTAGATTTAATTATGTACACACAATGTGAAGATCTATAAATAAACGAATTGCATATACCATGCTGTATGACATTATAACTGACAGGCAATACTTCGCTGGATTCGAAGAGATGGCGCTAGTTGAATTCAATACAGCCCCTGTGAGAAATTGCCTATACAATATATAACGGTCCGTTAATTTACTTCATTACAATATTTTATCTTTCTAAGTATAGTAAATAAACTATGAATAGCAAATTAAATTGATTGAAATGTAAGGAATAGTTTTTAGTTAAAGAGTCCGCAATCCTAAAGATTGGTTGGAAACAGCACGCCATGCCGATCTATCCTGAGCTAATCCCTTCATCTCCCTATAGCTATTCATCTCAACGTCTTCAACTATCTGACTCACATACTCCAATCTAGGCCTACCTACCCCTCTCTTTCCCTCCACTCTACCTTCTATGATCAATTGCATAATCCCCCCATGCCTAAGAATATGCCCTACTAATCTGTCTCTCCTACGCTGTAACACTCTCCAAATACTTCTCTTCTCCCCTACTAACTCTAGTACAGCTTCATTTGTTACTTTATCTTCCCAACCAATCCTCATCATCCTCCTATAACACCACATTTCGAATGCTTGTAATCTACGCTTCTCTTCCTTTCCTATAGTCCACGCCTCACACCCGTACAGTGCTCCACTCCAAACATATACCTTCAGTAATCTTTTTCTAATACCCAAGTCAATATTTGATCTTAAAATCTGTTCCTTTTCTACGAATGCCTTCCTACCCTGTGCTATCCTACACTTTATATCTACCTTGCTTCGATTATCTTTTGTGATTCTACTGCCTAAATAACAAAAATCTGACACTTCTTCGATTCTATTATCTCCTATTGTGATCCTCATTTTTCTACTGCATTCCTTTTTGTCACACCTCATCACTTTAGTTTTACCTATATTTATTTTCATGTTAAAATCCCTAGTCAATACTGCCTGTATACCATTCAATACCCTTTCTAAATTCTTTTCGCTTTCTTCCAATATAGCTATATCGTCGGCGAATCTCAACATATATATTTTCTCTCCCTGTACATTCACACCTACACTATACTCTTCTTTTACTTTGTTTATTGCATCTTCTATATATAGATTAAATAATAACGGTGAAAGTGTACATCCCTGCCGAACTCCCTTCCCTATTTTTGCTACCTCTTCTTCCCCCTCAATTCTAACTAAGGCAGTTTGGAGTTTATATAAATTAAAAATTATTCTCCTATCCTTATAATCTATACCCGTTTCTTTTAAAATTCTAAACATTATGTCCCAATCTACATTATCAAATGCCTTTTCTAAATCTACAAAAGCTATGCAAGTTACCTTTCCTACCCTCATTCTTTTTTCTACTACTGTTCTTAGTGCTAAAATCGCCTCCCTCGTCCCTCTGTTTTTCCTAAAACCAAACTGATCTTCTCCTAGCCATTCCTCTACTTTATTTTCTAATCTCCTATAAATAATCTTTAGCAATATCTTCGATGCATGTGATAGTAGACTAATGGTCCTATAGTTCTCACACAAATTAGCTCCTATTTTCTTCGGCATTGTTACTATTCTACTACGCTGAAAATCCTGTGGTACTTCTCCCTTCTCATATATTTTACAAACTAACCTGTATAATCGCTCCTGCATTTTTTCCCCTGCGTGTTTTATTAATTGTAAGGAATAATGAACAATTATTTATTTCGCTGGAATGTAATACGTTACATTGTAAGTAATTTAACTATTAAATTTTGCGTAACAAAAACACAAATTGAATAAATAGAATATAACATACGTGAAGATTTTGTTATTACGACGTTAATTAATAAGTGTACTTTATAGGATATTATTAAACTATTGTCAAACACAAAACAAGGGTATTTTAAACATATAGCTTAAATTTACAGTATACAAAATAAAAGTAGTGACTAGAAAATCAACAATCACAATATCATTTATAAATACTTATGATACAATAGATTATAAAGTTAAAATTGTAAAGACTAAACCTAGATTATTTATATTTCCGCAGATTAAAATATAAAAAGTATATTCGTAGCAGATTGTCAAAACATTAATTTATATGTACTTACAATTAAATGCTGTAGGTGTTGTAAACAAACAACAATCAATAAATTAGTTATACAGTGACGAATTTATATTACAGTATGGTAACAGTTTCATATATAAAATATGCTAAATATTTTAAATATGTAATAATATATAAATAAATATATGAAATATAGACAAGTGAACATTGTGCATACACATGGCATAATTATTATATAATAACAAATATATCATTATTATGTCGACAAATATCTTTTTAAAGTAACATATTTTGAGAACAATCTCTAAAGGGAAATAGAATTTCAATCAGCTTTCATATTATTCTACTGGCAGATACTGGCGAAATCAACCATCGCTTTTTTTGTTAATCAATGAATTACCTAAATGGATTTTTACTGCAATATTGAGCGTAACTGATAAATCATTGGTCACAAACTCAAAATAAAGTTCCACATTTTAGATACACATTAGAAAGCAGGCACTAACCGTTTATTTTTATATAAATATACCCTCTATTTCACGAACGTAGAATATATTTTCTTATGTGGTTGGAAGATGCTTTGCATAGGAATCGTTTTTTTCCTAATTATAAACTTGCTCCGTCCATATAATGTAAATATACTCTTCGCCAATGCCTTATTTTCATATACAAGCTCAGCGAGATATTAGTAAAATCGATTACTATAATAAGGTAACAATATGACAATATCATACGGTTGCTGTTGTAAGCTATTGCGGCTAGTGTCGCGAAATTTCTAATTATACGTTTGTATATATAAAGTATCCTACAATTTTGGGACGAATTTGTCAATATACTGGACCAACATTGTTTATTAAAACGTGTAAAAAGTCGAGATTCCCGCCTCTTCAAATATTATCAATTCAGACGTACACGGTACACAACATTCAAAACCGCCGCAGATCAAAAACTCATCGCATCAATAACGAAATAAGTACACAGGGCGTGCGATTAATCAATATTGTAATTTCGAGATTATAAGACACTCCGATTGGCTTTTCGTCCAAGAAACGGTAGTTATACAACACCGAGTATCGTCGATACTTCCACTATCCCTAAACAGGCTATCCAACAACGATAATCTACAGTCCTACAGCGTGAGATTGGGACACCCTGCGTATATACTAACCTAAGTACCGATGATTGTATGACGTAGACTATGGAAAACGATGTAATGGCAGCGGCGGCAGTTCATTCGATGCCGAACGTGTTCGTTTCTTCGACGGCGAGCAGTAGTTTTTCGTATAGGACTTCGAACGTTGGGTACGGTGGCAGGTCGAGTCGATTGAAGCACGTGTGCGCCCGAGGAAGACTGTTCGGTTTGCCCCACTTCTCTATGCAGAACTTGCGCGGACCTATGGAGCCCCTCAGCGCCGCGAAACCTTCGAATGGGATACTCGACGTTCCCGTTACGAATTGTAACAATCGTAAACGCTGTTCGTTGGTGAACCTACAATATATATATATATATATATATAAAATAATTTATATAAATTCCGGTTCAAACGAAAAATCGCCGAAAAAATGCAAAGGGTTCGGAACTTTTACCCTTTGAAGAATTACAATCTTTCGTTGATTTTGGTCAAAATTTAAAAAGTGTGTGAAAAACAACTTAAAACGACTAATAATTTATAGTAGAAAAATAAACTTTTATTAAAATGTACTAAAAAGGAAAAAAATAACTTTAATACCAGCCTAAATGACTGTCTTCAAAGAATTCTCTGATATGACTAAACATAAAGTGCCGCGCATTTATTTTATTTGTTTTATTTAATATTATTTACTTAATTAATTCTGAATATTAAGAGTTATGCAAAATTGCTGAATTAAGCACGATTTTGTCTTTACTTTTAATTTGGTTAGATATCAGGATAGACTTTGAATTGGGGAATTAGATTGCTCACAATCAAGTGGAAAAAAAACTCGCGCAACAAGGACGCTTTCATTATTAATATTTATATAAAAAAAATATTTCAATATTTATGGCCCCCACACTTTTATTTTTAGTCCCGTGAGGGAATTCTTTTAAGGCTATCATTTAGGCTGGTATTCAAATTATTTTTTCCTTTTTAGTACATTTTAATAAAAGCTTTTTATTAATATTTACTGTAAATTATTTTTATGCTTTTTAGTCTTCAAGAATTTTAATCGATAATTTTAATAATTTAATGCTCGATTGACAGTGATTGATTGATTGAAAACTTGTCGAGATAAGCAACGATAGATCAAAATTCGCTTATAAGATTTCACTTATATATATATATATATATATATAATTTCACTTATAAGATTAACTAACAATTGAAATTAAATAAAAGCTTATAAAATCAACTTGACGCCCCACGCTTTTATTTTTAATCATAGGAAATATTAAATATATAAATGTTTTCCAACCGTATTTACCTTTCGATAGCTTGCCAAAACCATCCCACCACCGGATGTTGGTCGTGGTAGCCGCCCCTGTACTCGGTGTTAAGGCGCCAATCGTTCAGATCAATTTCTGCGGTGCCGGCCATAACTAATTCTAACTCGCGCGCATCGAAAACGGCCACCAGACGCGGATCCACCACCTCATAAAAACCGCGTACCAAAGACTCGGTCTGCTCGGCAACGCCACGCTCTAAGCGCCATCGCACCATTCGCTCTAGATACTCCTGCACAGATTTGTTTGAAAAAAAAAAAGAAGCAATAAGTAAGTGTGAATTTTAAGGGAAAAATATTAAATTATCTCCCGCAAGGAATGAAAACTAACAATATAAAAAATGTTTTAGGGCTCTGTAATTTTTTCGAGTATATAAATTTCGAGCGAGAGCGACGTCGGCCTCAGAAGGGCCGAACGAAGAATTAATGATTCGCAGAATTCTGCAGGTTTTTTTACTGCTGTTCTTGTAATTGCGGCAGCCAGCGTTGTGTGACATTACTGACTTACTATTTTTGTTTTCTTAATGCGATAAAGTGATATAGGGATTAGATGTAGATTGGCGTAGCTATAAGTCGTGCAACATATAATGCGTGTTAATAAAAAAAAAACCGAATAGTGTCAATATAAAAAACAATGCTATTGTTGTCCAAGAAAACAATTGTGTCCTTACAATTATTCATGATAAAAAGCTCTTTATACTTGGATATCACTTTTTATCGTATATTCAAGCATTACTGAGAGTTCAACGCCAACTGAGAATCAATATTCATCGCTTAATTTAGATAAAATTATGAGTTACTTTGAACTCAAATAATTAATAAAAGCTCGCATAAATATGAAATTTTACATGATAAAATAAGAGTATAAAAATCGAGTCGGCATAAAAAACTTTCATCCTTCTCCATACAACTTTTTATTATCGTCATATTATTCTCGATCAGAAGCAATGCTAGGTAATAAATAGCAAACCATTTAATATAATTACATTTTAACTTGTTTGTCAATATAATCAATTTGTTTGGGTAGGTAAAGTGCATTACTATATTTCTCATTTAAAAGCACTAAGAAATTCGATTGACTTCTATGTATATGTTTACGCAATGAAAACTAATAAATAAGTCCAAATAATTATCACATATTTCGCCGCATTTTAATGGCTTAATGCACTGTATAATATATTCACTTGATCAATTGCATCAATGAATAATTATATAAAAAATGCACACCAATATAGCGAAACGCACAAATATACCAATAAATCTCAAATATCATCCTACCTTTTTGTTCTTTTCGGTAACCGGTACATTTCGCCCGCCTGGCTTCAGTTCCCGCTCGAGCACCTGCCCAAAGACCTCCTCCGTAACAGCGAAGGTCAGTTCCAGTTGTTCCCCTTGCCCCTGTTGGCCAGGACTCTGACCTTGGCCCTGTGTTTGGCCGCCACCCACATCGTGCTCCTTTATCCATTGCAGCGATTGATGGAACTCGAAATCGAGCGACTCCAAGTCACTGAGGGAGACGGGCAGACGTAGTAAGGCCTTATAGAATGGTCTTGTGAAGAATGCATCGAGGAGGTATTGATGGACGAGGGCCAGGCCAAGGACACGGCCGCTAAAGCGAAACCTATGATGGGAAATGATTTATCAGCTAGGAAAGAATGGAATATATTATTTGCTATAGATTTTTGAATAAAATTAAATTAAAAAATTTGGAAAAGTTTAAAGTTTGGTGAGCGCACCGCAATTATAACAAACATGTTAATTCTTTGTATTTGATTTTTAATATACAGCGGTCACATGTAGCAGCATTGTTTTAATTAAACATAAGCAAAATGCGTCTGTTTAATTAAATGAGAGAAATATAAAAGTTCGTGCATTGTATTTTTAATATTGAGTTATTTCATGCGTACATAAAGTAATTATAAAGTAGATATACAAATCGAATAAATATATTACACTATATATCAATTTATCAATTATGTAGCCAGACTTTTACTATGTCGCGTTGAATGAAAACATCGGACTGAATTGATTTGGGTAATGGATGGATATCTTACGAAAAACCACAGGCACGCTAAATAATTTGGAAGACAATCAAAGATGCTCTTGACATTGTATCGCGGTCTCTTTATATTTACATAAACAATAGCGAAAGTGTGAAAAGTTTGTAGGCGTTATATTAACACGAACAGTCGAAAAAGATAGTGCTGAAGAATTTTGTAATGCACATATAATTTGTAGAATTCTTTTTATAATTTTATGGGTGTGCTTAAATGTCAATAAATGTGTGATTTTTATGGATATTTGAATATCATATAAATCATAAACGTTGTTTTCAATACACATAAAAATATTTTTAAACGAAAATATTTGATTAAATATAAATCTATAGAATATCTTGGTAAAAAATCAAGATTTCTCGAAATACATTTTTCTTTTTAGTAACGATATAATGCTTAGTAAATCTAATTTTCATTTATTTACAAATAAATGTATGTATATATATAATAAAGTAGGCTCTAAATTTTCTGTAAAAAAAATCAAATAGCAACTAACTAAATAGAGTAATACAAATTACATTAAACATGCAAAAATGAACTCACCAATCGTGGTAATTATCTACAAAAGCGCTCATAGGCGAAACTTGGACAGTGTATGTATCATTCGCCGAATATTCGAACAAGCCGTAGTACGGATTAAACAATTCCCTAGAGAGAAGAAAAAAGAATTCCCGTGATGGACCCCCGTAGTCCAAACCCTCCTCCATATCCCAAACGACGCACAGTTTCCCTTTTTGCAGTTCCTTCTTGTTAGCGGACATAATCCGCCGGAAAGCGTCTTCCAGGAGATGTTCGCGTCTTATATGTAATCTGAGGGAAAAAATAACCGACGATTAAATAACGGAGAAAAAATATTGATATTAACGTTTACGCGTAAACGTAGGAAGCGCATTGAAAAAATAATTTATGACACATAAGTAGAACACCATAACAAATTGTGCCAGAATTATCATTTATTTATCGAATATGTAGCTTAAATACGTCAATGATGATTCAATGGATTTATTTCGCAAGTACAGTTTTTGTTGAATGTAGGCTATAAACAGACAATAGAATAAGAGTAGATTCTGGGGTTTTTTAAAATTTATTTTGCCAATGTTTTTTTTATTCTTGTAAACCTATATTTTTACATTGGATTGATGTACTGTGGTGAAGAATTAAACATTATCAATGTCCACATAAATTTATCTAATTACTTTATTTAACCGTTACTTTGTGATATTACATAATATAGGAAATAAGAGAAAATTGCTTTTTTTTAAATAATTTGATTTATAGGCATTGTGATATAAAACACAAAGTGGTACTCTTGAAGGAACTTGGTGGTAGAAATTATATTTACCTTTTTCAAGATCATCAAAATATTTCTCAAACAAAAAATACAAATAAAATATATTATAATTTTAGAGAAAATAATTTACTTTAAAATATTTGACTTTTTTATTACAGTTCTTGTTGTAATCTACATTAATGCATTTAACGATAATTTTGTTAATATCAATAAGCTATTTGGTTGTTTCGAATAAATTAAAATTTTCCAGTCCGAAAATATAATGTACTTAGAATTTGTTATACGAATTCTTATATTACCAACGTGACAAAATATATTTTAATTTTTAATTTGTAATACATAATTATAACAATTTTATTATTTTGTGGGTCCAGTAGAAATTCAACGATTCATTAAGTGCAGTAATAAATCAAACAAATCCTATAAAATATGACGACAGATACGTGAAATAATAACATCTAAGGCAAGAAATTATTATTATTAATTTTTGCACTATGGGCTTGGTAATGTAATAAATGGTTCTACCAGAAAAAACAGGTCAAATTAAATTTGTTGTTTTGTTAAAATTGATTAATGTCAATCAATCTTTACGATGTTAAATTATCACCTGACCAAATTGTAAAGTGCTTTATTAATTTTATTTGCGAGATATAAAATTTTTTAAGACGTTGGCCTCAACGTGTAAAAAATGACGATAGGTGTTCATTTAATAGAACATCATCGAAAGGTCGCATGTTATCGAAATAATTGCCTTTCATAAAAAAAAATCTTACAAATTGAAAATAAGGTTTTCAAATTATTTATATCTAGAAAACGCAATAAATGGATATAATAAAACAGTTCGAACGATAAAATTGATTAAAAAAAAACTGTTATCAAGAAATGCAACGGGAATGTTAAAAAATGTAAATGAAGCGTAACTTTTCAATCAAATGAATTTAAAAGGTACAGAAATTTAAAGAAAATAAATTTAAAAAAATTTAAAAAAAAAGATCAAATATTGACTGGGGTATTAGAAAAAGATTACTGAAGGCATATGTGTGGAGTGTACGGGTGTGAGGCGTGGATTATAGGAAAAGAAGGGAAACGTACAATAGAAGCATTCGAAATGTGGTGCTACAGAAGGATTGGTTGGGAAGATAGAGTAACAAATGAAGCCGTACTAGAGTTAGTAGGTCACATTCTTAGACACGGTGGTATTATGCAATTAGTTATAGAAGGTAAAGTAGAGGGAAAGCAAGGGGTAGGTAGGCCTAGCTAGATTGGAGTATGTGGGTCAGATAGTGGAGGACGTGTGTGGGATAAATAGCTATAAAGAGATGAAGGGGTTAGATGAGGATAGATGGCGTGCTGTTTCCAACCAATCCTTGGGATTGAGGACTATTTAACTAACAAAATTAAAAAAATCGCGAACGCAAATTTTTAAATTTGCTAATTCAACGTACTTGAACTTGCCGGGGCCTTGTCCATATCCCTTGTTCTCCAACTTCCGGTAGAAGTTGCGCAATTTATTTTCAAAGTCCCTGCGGTGTGGCGCGGGCGTCCGATGTCTGCCCATGCCCGGGGAAGCGACCGGTGACGGTTGGGGCGAACTGCGCGGACTCCGCTGACAGTTCGCTGCGCCCGAACCGGTAGAGGGCGTCGCCGTCGATGTCTGCGACGACACCGCCGGAACGTACGACATAATCTCATGCTCGAAGAGACTGTAAAAATGAAGATATGCGTATGTTAAAAATGAATTTAGTGTATAAACAAGATATGATCAATCGAGATTTTTACCAATTTCAGTTTTATCTATATTTGTGTTAGTCAAAATAAACTTAGCTATTTTAAATTTTTATTTTTAAATTTGGAGGTACACCATTGTTATTTTGAGTCACGTTTTGTTCAAAAATCTAGTATATTTGTCAATTTTACCATAAAAAGAGTAAATGGCAAATTTGTACTCTGCAAGTCCATTCGATTAATTCTGAACTACAGAAATTCCATATCTATCAAGACACAATATTTAATATATTTGGCAATTTTCATTAGACATGACGGTAAATGTTTATATTTTATAATGCGTTATATAAGTAGTTAATGCGAATAATATTCCATAGTTCAGATGCACTGAGTAATAATAAAATAATCGCTGTTGTTGCATTTACCTACATTTACTATTTTCTTGTTAAAATGAGCAAATAGTGTAAACAAAGACGTTCTACTGTATTCCCGCTTCTTATTATATAGTTTAATGAGTAATTACAGGTCTTTGCATCCATTTCTCATTGTAGACACTAAAGATAGTGTTGAAATCAAATGTTTTTTTTTTTAATTTTTATAAATATTTGAATAGATTTTTTACTGAAAATTAAATCATATAACGGAAAATTTAAAGCAATTAACGTTTGAATGTTGAGTTATGTTTTTTTTTATTGCATTTCGAGTTCAAAAAAAAAACATTTAAATATGCGGAGCGAAATATATAAAAATAATTTCATAGCCAAGCTCAAATATAATACTAGACACTAAATTTAATCATGAGAATTTCGGAATGCTATAAGTCTTCAATCTTCAGCTGCGAGTAATTTCATCAAAGTCCGTTTTGATTTTACATCTTAAATTTGCTATTGTTTAAGTAGGTAATGATTGTCAGATTTTGACAATATTTCATCGCTCGAAATAAACATTCCGCTCGACGAAGAACTATTACCCTAAATTTAGAACAGATCTGTCGAAATCGAACACTATAATTTGAAACGTAATGGTCAATATTATCGAGCTGGGATCTCAATCCGTAAACTTCCTGCTGCAGAAATTGTAAAAATATATCCTGAGAAACAAATACAGCTGATTTGATAAATTACACGCGCGCACTACAATAAATTTTTAACGCAGGCACGTATTTTTTTTTATGAAATTACGCAAATTTCTGTGGAAATTGTAATACAACACAAGCACGAATAATATTATTGTATTACGCATTTACGTGGATACAAATTGAATTTTCTTCGCGTCGCATTTATTTATAACACGAAGACTTATACAAAGGCGCCCTCGCAAAATACTTTATTATAGACACCATACCGTACAAGATTAATTAATTACAAAAGAACGTATACCCAACAATCACGTCGCTTTCTGCTAATAATTACCGTACGATTCCTTTTTGAA
This sequence comes from Leptodirus hochenwartii, assembly GCA_947310635.1. Lineage (NCBI taxonomy): Eukaryota > Metazoa > Arthropoda > Insecta > Coleoptera > Leiodidae > Leptodirus > Leptodirus hochenwartii. The sequence goes on along the minus strand of OX371176.1, from coordinate 32,647,094 downwards.
ACCCCGATATTACGACCTCAAGCTGAGGGACTCGAGAAATGCGCCCATATACAGGCATTAAGGCCTCTGGATACAAAGCCAACTGGATACTTGGGCTTGGGCAAATGTCGTTCATTTACGTGAATTATTCAGTATTCACTTACGTGAATAGTTCACGAACGATTATTCACTATTCGCATATACACGACAAAATAATACCGCTAGATTAAATATTTATATTCGCAGAAGAGTGTAAATACCTCCGATTGTTTTACTATTATTTTATGCTTGAATATCAGCGATGCAATTCGCAATATACAATTTACAGCACCGAATACGAATAACGTAGTGAATAACGCATTTGAGAATATATAAATATTCGGTATAGGGAATACTAAATACGAATCGTTCACTTTGGATGAATAGTTCAAATTGAACGTTTCATAGGTGAAATGCGCAAGTCTAGTATACACAATTTATGGTATTTAATAAGTCAAACGCAGAGCGACCTTATATACGTGGTAGAATCGTGGTAAACCCATCACGTTGCATTGGATCCTACACTTCTTCATCTAAAAGCTACCTATAATTTCCCGCGCTTTACCGCGGGGCTGATACCGAGGGCCGAGGGGGCAAACACACCAGCCGACCAAACGGTGGTAATTTTTATGGTTTGTTTTAATTTTCAACTGACCTTCATTTACGCGCGCGCGGATATTAAATATCGAAACGATATACAATGTAGGAAAAATAAAATAATGCGAAATTAATCGCACCGTGCACAAGATATGGCAACATATTATATTGGTATTATATCCTAGGATGTGCAATCTCCGATTAAATTTTTATAGATCAAAATTACGATGAATGATTTTTGTATTATCGCAATAGTTTTCTTTTTTTTTTGAAAAATATTCCTACTTTCAAATAAAACGTTTTATATGATCAAAAATGTTAAAACCCAGTTTTCATCTGCATTTTATTGGTCTTACTTACTCAAATGCTTCGTTGTTAATTAGTGATAAATCAAAGAAATTGCATATATTTAATGTCACATGTAAAATTGACCTGAGCGAACTCTTTCTCTTCTATATTTCTATTCATCCTAACATCCTACAAATCAATATACAATTCCTGTCTTTTCTTCTGCATTTCCTTCTATAACTATTTATATCGTTCATCTGTTCTGCGTTGTATATCTTCCAATTACATAATTCAAAACGTATTTCCATATATTCTCAAAGTTACTCTTCTTTAATCTCATATATAGCATTTTCGATGTACAGATAAGATACGAATGGGCAAGTATACATTCTTGCCAAGTCCCTTTGCTTCTTTTTCGCCTGAAATGATTTTCTAATAAAATTTTCATTGACCTGACAAAGAATCTTAAAATTGTTAAAAGCAATCGCTGCATTTTCCGGCTATTAAATAATAAAATGCGTTAGTGCGACTGCATTTATTTCGCCAATTCAAATCGACATTCTGGCGTATGAAATTAATGTTTTTGGGGGATACCCTGTAGAGGACGTTTATAGTTTATAATACCCATTTGAAATCTGGACAGAGCGAGAATTTCTGTGGTACTACAGTCAACAATCAAGCACCCATGCGCTCACTCTCCTCTCGCTACAGCAATCTATAATTAAAATGGAATCATCATTTGAAACGTTATGGGTCTTCTTAACTCAACTTCTTCTGGCTGGCAATATGCTCTTCTATATATCCATACATACCAGCATATAATATCATGTTCAGTTGCTCGACCAAATAAACAATATTCCAACAAACGAAGTATATTAAAATCGAAATTATTCACCCAGTTAAAAAAAAACAATGTAAAACTACAACAGATCCACTATAGATTGATTTTATTTCGAATATATATATAAATAGTTAGTTAAAGAGTCCGCAATCCTAAAGATTGGTTGGAAACAGCACGCCATGCCGATCTATCCTGAGCTAATCCCTTCATCTCCCTATAGCTATTCATCTCAACGTCTTCAACTATCTGACTCACATACTCCAATCTAGGCCTACCTACCCCTCTCTTTCCCTCCACTCTACCTTCTATGATCAATTGCATAATCCCCCCATGCCTAAGAATATGCCCTACTAATCTGTCTCTCCTACGCTGTAACACTCTCCAAATACTTCTCTTCTCCCCTACTAACTCTAGTACAGCTTCATTTGTTACTTTATCTTCCCAACCAATCCTCATCATCCTCCTATAACACCACATTTCAAGTGCTTCTAATCTACGCTTCTCTTCCTTTCCTATAGTCCACGCCTCACACCCGTACAGTGCTACACTCCAAACATATACCTTCAGTAATCTTTTTCTAATACCCAAGTCAATATTTGATCTTAAAATCTGTTCTTTTTCTACGAATGCCTTCCTACCCTGTGCTATCCTACACTTTATATCTACCTTGCTTCGATTATCTTTTGTGATTCTACTGCCTAAATAACAAAAATCTGACACTTCTTCGATTCTATTATCTCCTATTGTGATCCTCATTTTTCTACTGCATTCCTTTTTGTCACACCTCATCACTTTAGTTTTACCTATATTTATTTTCATGTTAAAATCCCTAGTCAATACTGCCTGCATACCATTCAATACCCTTTCTAAATTCTTTTCGCTTTCTTCCAATATAGCTATATCGTCGGCGAATCTCAGCATATATATTTTCTCTCCCTGTACATTCACACCTACACTATACTCTTCTTTTACTTTGTTTATTGCATCTTCTATATATAGATTAAATAATAACGGTGAAAGTGTACATCCCTGCCGAACTCCCTTCCCTATTTTTGCTACCTCTTCTTCCCCCTCAATTCTAACTAAGGCAGTTTGGTGTTTATATAAATTAAAAATTATTCTCCTATCCTTATAATCTATACCCGTTTCTTTTAAAATTCTAAACATTATGTCCCAATCTACATTGTCAAATGCCTTTTCTAAGTCTAAAAAAGCTATGCAAGTTACCTTTCCTACCCTCTTTCTTTTTTCTACTACCGTTCTTAGTGCTAGAATCGCCTCTCTCGTCCCTCTGTTTTTCCTAAAACCAAACTGATCTTCTCCTAGCCTTTCCTCTACTTTATTTTCTAATCTCCTATAAATAATCTTTAACAATATCTTCGATGCATGTGATAGTAGGCTAATGGTCCTATAGTTCTCACACAAATTAGCTCCTATTTTCTTCGGCATTGTTACTATTCTACTACGCTGAAAATCCTATATATAAATATAAAAAATATATTTATATCGTGAGCCATGTGACAATACCTCCCCTAGCTAACAAAAATTCGAAAAATCACATATTATATCAACTGATTCTTAGGTTTATTGCGTATGTTCAAAACATCTCCCAACGCATTAAAAGTTCAAAGCAGATAGGTGGTATTGTCGCATCACTCACGTTATATAATCGTAATATTTTCGTAAATCTTCAAATTGGACGTTTTAATAATAATAATAAATTGAATTTTAATTGTTGGACCATAGAGATTGAACCGCACTATACAATGATTTATACTTTGAAGCGCTTCAGGCTGTTACAAATGTTCTAGTAACGTATAATGTACAGTTTACATGTGTAGATTGAGTTGAGGCCCGGAGCCAGATGGGCCCCTGCACAGTACCCACTCGGGGCGACTGGCCATGGGCTGATATATGCAGAACGCCCTGTCAGATTCCAGAGTACCTCTTGGTACTACCTCGGCAATGTTGCCAAAGCTGTATGAATTGTACCAAGTAATTTTTGAAATTACAGTTTTCATAGTTATGTAGGTATTTGATGTTTACCAAAAGATTTTCATGTTTAGATTACCAAAGATTTTTCATTTTCATTTTCATTTCATGTAATTTCATTTTCATTACCAAAAAATATATAAGTAAAAGCGAAATTGGCAAAATTTGACATGTTTTGCAAAAATAGTTCATAGAACGAAATATATATTTTTCAAGTTCAAAGAATTAATTTCGCCATTATCATTCAACTTTTTTTACGTTAATTCTTAAATGGATCCGCAGATGAGGAGTGGGAACGAATTTTGTCTTCAGAAAACTGACTACTTCATAATTTACATACATATAAATTATTTGAGACTGATGGTACAACAAAATTGTATGATATAAGTATACGTATGTACATTCGCTGAAATGGTAAGTTCTTCAGTAAAAGCTTGTTTATAAAGGGCATTTTGTGTACAGCATATCGAAATTACCATAAAACAGATGATGGCATGTTTATCAAAATTAATTGCGAATAAAATAATAATTGGAAGATTGATATTTGTGTGTTAGCAACAGTTAAAATATATGTATTTTTTATATAACTGACTTTATAATATATGTATTTTGTATGGAAATGAAGACATTTACTATTATTATTATTTAAGATCTGTTTTGTAAATAGATTTCAATAACATCTGCAATAGAAACTACGAAAGGCTAGTCATAACAAGTTATTTTCTACGTTTCTAAAACACGAAAAACATTTCCTCTAAAAAGCTCTTATTACCATTGGTCATATTTGTTAGCATTTATTTTAATGAATTTCAGACACAATCTACTTTGATGAGTTGCGTACATTTCCAAAAATATAATTTCAAAAAAAAACACGCAATCAGAGATATCTAGAAAATATGTCTCAAATAACATAAATAGTTGATTTCGGGAAATGAATAAATTAGAGAAATATTTACGACGTACTTTCCAAATTTCACCAATTCCCCCATCAAATGAACGTTTATTTATATGACCACGAAGCCAAAGTCAATATTTGCCACAGTGATTTGCAAATAAAGTACTTAATTTTCTACTTGTGAGAAATTTTCCGGAAAGTGTTTTATTGTTTGTAGATGGACGGAAAGTGCGAATGCAAATGTGATGGACTGAGTTTTGATATATCATTCAAAAATTTAGAAGAAAAAAATGCTACATCAAATCTTATTAAATAAATAATAAAATTTTTACACGGTTTTAAGGAACTAGAGATGGGTGGATGAATACTTTGGGCTTGATAAATTATCGTCAAATTGTTACGAAATCAGTTTTTGAAAATTTGCCAGAATAGATCGCATTTTATGAGGCAGCTGCAAATAATTTTAATAGCTGTAAATACCATAAATATTATAAAAAATATTTTTGTCAATTGCGTGGACCAAAAGAAATCGTGTGTTTAAAATTCTAGAGAAAGTACATTTTGATGACGATATTTAAAAAATGCAGCTTTCAATTAAAAAACACTGCATCTATCAATTTTCTTAGCAGTATATAATTTGTCAAAATTTGTCCCGCCTTATTGTAGCCTTTTTTTTAAATTATCTGGGCATGTTTGCTTAAGTGTTTTACTAAAGTACGATATTATTTAAAAATAAATTATCTAATAATTTAAACCATGTACACACATATGTGAAAAAAATAATTATTTTTACATTTTTTTCAAATGATTTATATTTCATGTTGCGAAACAAAATCAGACGGCCTATTTAAACATTTCTTTTTAATTCAGGATAAGATATAATTTTCATTATCTAATTTTCTTGCTGTAAGTTGATGTATTATTGTTATACAAAAATGTGGGTCCTAAAAAAAAGCCTCTTTCATATCAAAAGCTGTCCTATTAAATTGGATATCCTTGAAGAAGCATGAAAATACGAAATAATAGTAAATGGCGCTCCCAATTTAAAAAATCGAGGTTACAATTACGATCTACCAGAAATAGCGATCAGTAAGTGCAAATAACTCCATCATATTTCCTATCGAACCTTCGGGACAGAAATACAACTTCCGTTTCATGTAAGGATGACATTACCATTACGACTTCTAAATATAGGTTCATTTATGCCGCAACCAGCGTTGCAATTTGTGGATAAACGTATTAGTTTTACAAGTATCACAGATCTTTAATTCTTTTAGAAACTATACATCATTCATTTGTCAGATGTACGGTCGTAATCTTGAGATATCCGCTGTCGTAATTACCATCGATTGGTAACTCCGCTCCAACGGAAAAACAGTACGTTCATACCGACATGATATACAAGATACGGGAACGGTGACGACGTTCATTTGTAAAAAAAAAAGAAAAAAGTGTGAAGAAATATCAAACAATAAGCAAACAATTTCCAGAAAATCTATTGTTTTCACGAGTATTTTACTATAATAATAGCCAATGAGGATGAAGAAGATATTCCAGTTGTGTGTTCGTGAACCACCGGTTGAGAAACACTGTTCTAGTCAATTATTTTACCATGTGCAATTAATTTTGGAATTTTTGAAAATACAACTGTAGTTTCCAATATTTCACGTTTTTGGAAATATTCATCTTTCATCAAAATCTTTACAGATTCTTCGATCATTATTATCGAATTCGATAAACGGATATTAGAAAATAAGAAAATTTTGCCTATGTGATTTTTGAATCCGCGAATGCGTAAAATACGATTTTTTGAATTTTTAAATGCGTAAAATTGAACAGTGTACCTCCTTTGGGTACACTGTTCAATTTTTTTTAAGATATGTAAGAAACTGTTCGTCTTATAGAAAAACTATTTGCGAATTTGAAATCGTGAAAATCATTTTTCGCGTAGATTAAAAATTGTAAATTTCAACATGACACGTCCATATAAAAATATTTTTACTGATTGTTCACTTCGAAAATACAGTATCTTTGAATTATTAATTTGCTATCAAAATCACTTGCAGATTATAAATTCAGAGCTCAAATCCTACCAGAAAATGTAACATCACTTTCGAAAATATGAAGAATTTACAAAAAAAGAAATCAGAAGGTGGCCGCCTTTCTCATTTTTCTAGATTTTTTTTTTTTGACGTGTTCTCTCATTTGTAGCACGGAATTAAAATTGAAAAATGTTGCATGGAACTTCCAAATATTTCCAAATATAGAAACATTTCTAATTGATCACAGAAAAAATTTCTAGATTTTGAAATATTCAATTACAATCAAAATCACTTGCATGTATATTATCCTTGAATCAAATACTATTAGAAACACTATAAACGGACATTCAAATTTGTGAAATTTTTACTAAAATATCCAAAAGAGGAACCCTTCTCATTTTTCAATGTATTTTTTTTTACTAAAATCTCCAAGAGGAACCCTTCTCATTTTTCAATATATATTTTTTTACTAAAATCTCCAAGAGAGTGACCCTTCTCATTTATCAATGTATAATTTTTACAAAAAAAAAATCTCCAAAAGAGGGACCCTTCTCCTTTTTTCAATGTGAAAATGTTACTAGAATCTCCCAAAGAGGTAGCCTGCTCATTTTTCAATGTGAAAATTTTACTAAAATCTCCCAAAGAGGTACCCTGCTCATTTTTCAATGTGAAAATTTTACTAAAATCTCCCAAAGAGGGACCCTTCTCATTTTTCAATGTCTTTTTTTTATACTAAAATCTCCAAAAGAGGGACCCTTCTCATTTTTCAATGTGATTTTTTACTAAAATCTCCAAAAGAGGGACCCTTCTCATTTATCAATGTAAAATTTTTACTAAAAATCTCCAAGAGGGATCCTTCTCATTTTCCAATGTTAAAATGTTACTAGAATCTCCCAAAGAGGTACCCTGCTCATTTTTCAATGTGAAAATTTTACTAAAATCACCCAAAGAGGGACCCTTCTAATTTTTCAATGTATTTTTTTTACTAAAATCTCCAAAAGAGGGACCCTTCTCATTTTTCAATGTGAAAATGTTACTAAAATCTCCCAAAGAGGTACCCTGTTCATTTTTCAATGTGAAAATTTTACTAAAATTACCCAAAGAGGGACCCTTCTCATTTTTCAATATGAATTTTTCACTAAAATCTCCCAAAGAGGAACCCATCTCATTTATCAATGTAAAAATTTTACTAAAATCTCCAAAAGAGGTACCCTGCTCATTTTTTAATGTGAAAATTTTACTAAAATTACCCAAAGAGGGACCCTGCTCATTTTTCAATGTGAAAATTTTACTAAAATCACCCAAAGAGGGACCCTTCTAATTTTTCAATGTATTTTTTTTACTAAAATCTCCAAAAGAGGGACCCTTCTCATTTTTCAATGTGAAAATGTTACTAAAATCTCCCAAAGAGGTACCCTGCTCATTTTTCAATGTGAAAATTTTACTAAAATTACCCAAAGAGGGACCCTTCTCATTTTTCAATATGAATTTTTCACTAAAATCTCCCAAAGAGGAACCCATCTCATTTATCAATGTAAAAATTTTACTAAAATCTCCAAAAGAGGTACCCTGCTCATTTTTTAATGTGAAAATTTTACTAAAATTACCCAAAGAGGGACCCTTCTCATTTTTCAATGTGAATTTTTTACTAAAATCTCCCAAAGAGGAACCCATCTCATTTATCAATGTTAAAATTTTACTAAAATCTCCAAAAGAGGTACCCTGCTCATTTTTCAATGTGAAAATTTTACTAAAATTACCCAAAGAGGGACCCTTCTCATTTTTCAATATAATTTTTTATTAAAATCTCCAAGAGGGACCCTGCTCATTTTTCAATGCGAAAATTTGACTAAAATCTCCCAAAGAGGGACCCTTCACATTTTTCAATTTTCCGTTTTTTGATGATTTCCAGCAAACTTTTAACGCCACGGCAAAATTATGTGCAGATTTAAAAACCTGAAATTAACATTTATTATAAAATGTACTATTTCCAGGGGTGCTCAAATTGTTCAAAAATGTATACCGTAACCCAGATACCAAGTTCTAAAAATGTAACTCATTGTAATTCAATCAATTCGTATTTTTCGTATCGCAAGTGGTGCGTAAAGCACACCGGTTGAGGTGCGCTGGTTTCTAGGATACCTGGCGCTCTATTCCGCGTACATTACGATGATTAATTCGAAGGGTTTGGTTGAGTTAGCTATGGATATCTAGGTTGGGTTGGATTATTGACGCCATTTAATATATTCTACGATGCGAATGGTCTTCAACCAGTAGGGCTAGAAGAGGTGGCTTATGGTAAATAGGTGAGGTCGTTGTTGTACCGAAGTCGACTTTATAAACGCACACACGGATCGTTATCTGGTTTGTTAAATTCACGTGCGCAACATGATTCATTTTCGTTTATTTTCCACTAGATCACGAAGTGCAGATAGGCCGACAGCGATATTCTATGCCAGTTCATTCGTATTGGTATGATTGTTAGTATACAGGATGACGAGAAAAAAAAAATGGTCAAAAAAATTTGACCATCGAATAAATCCTGCCATCAAATGTAATGTTCTACCGATAGTTAGAACACTTTAATCGCAATACAAACATAATTTAAACGCGATTTATTTTATTGTTTTTCAAATTTTCGAGGAATTTTAGCATCTCAATCTCGTCGTTGTTATTAGTTGATCACATGCAAATATCACTCTGCCCGATACAAAAAAGTTGACCGTACAATAAGGATACGTTTTCGTTGAAAAATTTCGATGATGTCCCCAAAAAATTTTTTTGGATTTTTGGAACGTAAAATAAAACTGCAGAAATTCGCCAATTGGAAAACTTGATACACTCGACGATTTAAAACTATAGTTACGAAACTCTCAACTTATAATCTTAAAAGTTTGCTTCGAAAGTTTTACTATCGAAATTTCACGATTAACTGAACGTTGTTTGGGAGTTTTAGAGACGAAATGCATCATAATTAAACTGACAAGGAAGCTTAATTACATATTTTCATATAAACATGTAATTACATATAATGATAAATACGCTTGAATGTTATTGTTTTTTTTTTTTTGCTACCTTCGTTCAAAACGAATAAACTAAGCCGAAATAACGTATATCTTGTCGCGTTGAAAACAGGACACTCGGTACATATACATTATGGAGAATTGTATCACAATATAAATATATTGCAATAATTCTCATACATAATACGTTGACTATATACAACAGACAAATAGATTAGAAATCAATATATAGGAAATGGAAGTATATGTACACAACGTGTTTCCCTTGTTTTCCAACTGATAAATCTATATAGTACGCGAAGAAGATAAAATATGTATTATTAATAGCGTCTAGTTAGTTTAACCACTAACAGCGCCGCTTTAAGGTAACATTGTTGTCATTACTACAATAAATCCATAAAATATATCTAATATAAATAGTTTATTGCCATTATTAGGGAAACTAATATTTTCGTAACACGTAATTAATTTGAGCTGTAAATCCATATTTTGTAACAATAAATTATTTCATTTTTATATAAATCAATTAATATATTGATAGTATAGAATATCACCCAAATACCGTAACTTACAGCATTAAGTCGCTAGATGCGCATTTCGAAGGCTTTGCCCCCATCTTCAGTAGCACCAGATAAAAACTAAATAAAATACCTCGGTCACGAATCGTATTTGGTATAAGTTACGGTATTTTGGTGATATTCACTATTATTTAACACCGTAGTGATAATTTTTAAAATTAAATTGATGTTCAACGATTAAAAGATGTAGAAACGTTAGAATTAAAATATTTTTTGCATTCGTACAAAGGATTAAAAAATCAAACTCAAGTGGATATATTAATTAATAATAACACCTAATTTATGAACTTCCTACGAAGACTATATCATATTGCGCAAGTTGTTTATTTAACTCCTTCAGTTACGTTTACAAGCGTTGAACTAACATTATTATTTTTTAAATAAGTGCAACAGAAGCCATCTTTAATAAACATAATAAAGACTCTTTACAACTGGGTTAAATAAATGTAACAAACAATTTAAAAAAATCTCTGCATTGTGGATTTACCGTGTCCAATTAATCAGACTATTCGTATTGTAATATAAATGAAGGATTGTTATTACAGAAACTGAAAATTATTAATATAATTGCATCGGGATATAAAGCAATGAAATGAAACAATAGTGCATTGTGAGTGATAATTACACTCACGAAATCAATTATATTCTGAAATCGTGCTAAATGTGTTTTTACGAGGTTTATAAGTAAGGTCCTTTTATTGTTTGCAAATGATGCGTGTTCGAAACGATAAAGGCAGGTGACTTAGAAAAATGCAAAAAATCAAATTTGTGGCGTAAATTATCACCACATACTAGCCCTAAGAAGTATAAAATTTTATAGTTTTTATGCAATTTTATGTAATTAGTTAAACGCCCATACCTAACCTCAAAAGTAGGCATTTTAACTCATCGGCTGTCGTATATGAAACAGCTGATTTTTGACACATTTTTGACATGTAACGTCATTGTGCGTTTTCTGCTTATTGCTGGATTATATAATATTTCGACATTTCTCAAATCAATTTCAAATAATAGTTAGTAAGAATTTGCTCGTTAATCAGTTTTTATTTGAATTATTTGTTAAGGAATGTTTTGATACGTCATGTGTACATTAAGTCAGTAGTTCGTATGCATTATGAACAACGTATGACGTGTGAAATATGTCTATTTTGGCTAGAAATGTCACATAGAAAAATAGTTCGACTAAAATCACTTTATTTGTGTTTGTGCAAACTTCCAAAAATACACAAAAAATATAAATATAAAATCAATTAATGTCTATATGACTAAAAAAAAATTGAGAATTTACGTTCTTAGCTTTAAAATGAATTACTAATGTACTATTAACAGTTATACCCTTTTAAATATTTTTTATAGTTCGTTATAAAAACAAAAACGAGTTTTTAAGGGAAAATATATGTTCTTATTTATTTTTATTTATTTATTATCTTACGAGTAAATAAATTTACTTATTACTGTATATTTGTTTCGCAATATCAAAAATTTTGTTTTTATCAAATATGTCCGTTTACCACAAATATTATATTAAATTAAATATGCCAATCTATAAAGACATTTTGGGCAATCTTATTATAGTTTGTATTTTATCTTATCAAACTCCTTCAAGTTTTGTTAAGTTCAATTATGCTATAAGAACGCCACTGCCTACGATTGAGTTAAAATAAATATAATAACGTGCGCAACGATTTAAAATCGAATAATTACGTTATATTGAGATTTTTGATATTTTTTGGGAGATAATCGATTATGGTCATAAGTTATTTGAATCATTTCGGTAAGTAATGATATCATCAAAATAGAAAAGAGTACATATCAACAAACCGACAAAAAAATCACCGGATCATGACTAAGTTTATAATTGGTAAATGACTTCATAATAATAAGAGATTCGTCGGTGACTGTTCAATATAAGAATAATTAACTGCAATCATGCATAATTAATGTTTGTGCAACTCTTCCTTACTTTATTATATCAATTTCTATATACTGGTGCGGTTTAATTGGGGACCAAATTGATATTATTATAAAATAGCTAGAAACATATGTTCATCTTATTTAATTTAATAATTATGTGGAACTTACAATTCCCGTTTACCATATGCCTGTAATAAAAATAATAAATAAACGCTTTACACGTTTTATTCCTCGATTATATGAAATTGCATCCATGTTATGTATTAAACGAATAAATATAATATTATAACATACACAAATATAACAATTAAACATTCTTCTTTATATCTGCACCTAATTATGAATTATTAAAAAATATATATCAGTAGAGGATTTATAAACTTTCAAGCACGATGCTTGTTCAAAATCAATGAAATTCTATAAGAAATTTCAACGATTTAGTTAGGAATATTTAACAAGATCAACAACGAGCCTTGATTTATTTAATGTTTATGTCTTCGAAATGGTTCATTATTTTTTATATTATTAACGAAGTGAAGAAGACTTTCCAGAACTCAGCACGTAAATACGAGTACACGCACCTGAAAGCCGGTGTAAATAAAATAAACGTTTCGATGGGTTAATTATAGCGTCTTCAGTTCTATAAATATAGCGACGAGAGAACAGTGATTGAATTAAATATACAGCGTCGTATAAGATCTAACTAGAGATGAAAAATGCGGTGATTTTACGAGAGAAAATATATACGCCTTTAATCGCATCGCACATAATTGTAGAAAAGGGGCTTAGATTATTGACGATAGGGGATAAGATGTAATAAGACAAATGATTATTGCATATTTGCGGGAGTATTATTACTTAATGTAAGGTCGAGTTAAAAAAGTTAAAAAAAAATTCATTTCGGAAAGAAATATTCTCTCATAGTGAGAATCGAACACACGACCATCGTAGTGTAGGTTAATGGTTGCCCTGTACATTATTTGTTAACAGTTATAAATCACTAAATTATATATACAATTTTTTGCACATAATTTTGCAAATATATTCTCAATAAATTGTTCCCTACTAATTCAATGGTCCAAAAAAAAAATCATCCCATTTTTTTTTTTACCATAAATTGTTATGTTTCAAACCAGCAATTGCATTCTTAGCGACAAAAAAAAATTGTCCCCGTGTAACAATCGTCAAAAAAAAATGCATGTACGTTACCGTGTACGTTTATGAAATTCTTGCATAAAAGGAATTTTTAGTAGTTTGAATTTTGGTGAACTTACAGACTGAATATAACACCGATGGTTTTCGTAACGATGCCCATCATCAGTCGTGGTCGTGCTGGCCAACAATGCAAGAAGTGTGTCCACCAGCCAATACGGCAGCATATCAATGTGGTTATTGCCGGAAAATTGTCTCATTGAACCGAATAAATTGAATTCGATTTATCTCGCGTTGTTATCGTCAATGCACTAAGACAGGCACTAATGCCAACACATATTAAGTCACTCTTTATTGAACCAACACAATGCAGATGCTATACGATTATGTATACTTATAGTAATTGTACGACAGTTGTAGTCGCATCTTGAAACTGAAAATAGATATTTTAAATTTGGCTGTATGTCGAAATGTATTTACGAAATATTTCTCATCAGATTTATGAAAATTTGAAATACTACAGTTTCATTAAAAACTAAATATTCTCCCAAGATTTATAAACCTTTGAATTGATTATTATTTTTATATACAAATGAATCAAAATTAGATATTAGCACCAAAACTAACACCCTGGCAAATATTGTACTCGTACAAAATAAACCTGTATTAAATTAATTCGTAACAGTTAAATTAATACATTTTAATTAGTGTATTTTCTCACATTTACAGTACTGGTTTTTATAAAACACATCTATACACTTGTACTATTTTATTACTTACATACTCATAAAATAAACTCTTCCGATTAAAATAGTCCTGATAATAAATCATAATTACAAGAAATATTTTGCAAATACATATATAGGAAATTGTTAATGTTACTATTATTCCTCCAGCAAAGCTTCAATATATCACAAAGATACTGAAATAACGAACTCGAACAAAAAAAAATATTTTCACTTTTTAGTCATGTATTAGCGACAGGTCGCTAAAAAACATATACGGGCTTACATGTTGATATTGTTTGGTCCGATCAATTTTCACGTTATTATTAATACAAAACACAAGAGCCAACAATCCTTCTGCGCCCGAATCGGGTGAACGTGGACCAACGTACTAATTCTCTACGAATAGTGCGCGGGTAAAAGACCAGCAACAACCAGGCGAAGCAAAACACAACAACTCGAGTAGTACTGTTGAGTGGCGCGTGACTAGATACCACGGCGCGGGGTACCAACAAAGCCGGCCGGTACGCGGCTGGGACCACGGAAGAGGAACCACTCGGTACCACACATTCTATCCACTATACTCCCAGCTCGGAAGGCCCGCGCGAGTGAAATGAGGCAACGAGATACTGAAATGCCGTTGTTGTCCATCGCGGGCAGCATCGAGTGACGGAGTTAGTGCAATAACAACAAACATGTACCGTGAGCGTCATCGTCATCGTCGTGGTCGTGGCCGGCAGAGGCGCGCACCACGCACTCGGACACGGTCACGCTCTCCTCAAAGATACGTTGTTTGTTATAAACCTAGCCACAGTTGAGGGTGATCCAAACTACTGAGGGTACGAGAAATGATTTTTTTTAATTTTTCGAACGTAAAATCGCCTTTTGCCCTAATTCGACCAGGCATGGATAGAACCAGCTCGTCTATAGGGACCTTAGGGGCCGGGCACCACCCATATTTGTATAACTAGCCCGATAATTGTATTTTTAAATATACGTTTCTTGTATTTCAAAATATTATTCTATCATAGAATATTTTTAATATAATCTAAGGGAATTTCAAAAGCACTTTTCTTGAATTTTGTTCCACAATTCGTTCATACGAACAAAACACACATTTGCCGCACGAACGGGAGGGTGAAGCCGTTCCCTCACCTTGTTCGTGCCATTTTAGCACACGATTAATTTTCAAGTCTTTTGCGATTAATACGCAAAGAAATAGACGATTACATAATAACGCTTAAATAATAAGTGTAAGCAAGCTGGACTCTGGAGGTTTCTAGATGAAGTTCAAGATTTGCAAAGTTAGTAATTCATATATTTAGATAATCTCTTGAAAGCGGAGTTAGAAACTCAGGCTACGTTTGAGTTAGGGAAGTTAACAGTTGCTGTAGATTCAGGTAGGTCGTTCCATTTACTTATGACCCGTGTACGGAAAAAGAATTTCCTAACATCAGTGCGGCATGTTGTGGATTTAAGCTTCTTAGAGTGTCCACCACGTAGACGTGTGTAGGTTGCGGGGGTAAATAGTAATAGATTATTATAAATTGTCCTCTGAAATGGCGTCCAATAATTTCACCTTTTTGGGCCTCGCTAAGATACTGACGTTTTACAATTTTTCACACGTTTTATTCAACACCAGCTATTTTATGTTGAACAGTTAACAGCTAGCTTCCAATTCGCCAAATATCATATGGTTGAGTGCAGCGGTGTAAGAGCTATGCTGAAAAGAAAAATGCATAGCTCTAGCACACAGTGGTGCAAACATTTCTCGTACCAATTCAAACCTTCAAACCTTCAACGCCCATCCTTTTTTGGAAAAAGAAAGGTTCTAAATTGTAGAATTACGACAAGGAAATGATTTCCAAATATGTCCTCCAACATTAGCCAGAATCTTCAGGATTCTAAATTACTGCAAACATTTTGATGTTTTACAACCATCCTTTTGATGTAGGAAAATTAGATTGACGTGGCGATTTCACGCATCCGAAAGACACCACCGGGTATTTCCAATTGACAAATATGCATGCACGTTAGATATAAAAGTTCCGACGTATATTCGAATTTTCTATATAAAATCTAGAAAAATAAATGATCATATAGAAGAGTCCTAAATCAACAGTGTGTATGGCTGAGGCTTTACCAGGAGACGTGGCCATAGAACATGTGTGGATATACCGTGGTAGTAGTACCTATGCTAGTACACACCGACTTCGATTAAGTGGAATTCACCTTCCGGAAATAGTGCATTAACCACTGGATGCGGACCCACAATATGCATTGCCCGTATGAGGTTATGCTTC
Organism: Leptodirus hochenwartii; assembly: GCA_947310635.1. NCBI lineage: Eukaryota > Metazoa > Arthropoda > Insecta > Coleoptera > Leiodidae > Leptodirus > Leptodirus hochenwartii. The sequence goes on along the minus strand of OX371176.1, from coordinate 32,630,726 downwards.
ATAGAAGAAGCACTACCACTAAAACTAGATTTTCTTCAGCAGCGTGGAGTTTATAGGAAACGCTAAATCGAAGACTCTGTTACCACATCAGACTTTATCGTGTGTTTAGATTAATTTTACAGTTTTATTAATTTGAAGAATAGCAAGCTGTACCAAAATTCGAAACACACATGTTTTAATACTGACGATTTTCGTAGAATCAGAATTGCCTCGTCAAATTTTGTTAAGTTAAGATTTTATAGTGCAGATTACATCGAGGTAGTGCAACGCTAAAAACCTTCTATGGATTGGATATCGATTATCGTAGGTAACAAACAGCCGATGAAGTATAGAAGAAGAAGAAGGGTCGGGCCAAGCGAAGGTCCACTTTGAGTGGATGCAAACGATGTGCTAGACCATAAGTCTTGTACACCATTGAAATTTGTGAGCGCGAGATACAAACTCGCGGTACTATAACACTATACTATAGTACCATATATATACACGATGTTGTTAACGCATATGGGAATGGATATAGGCGAGGAGATACGAGCCAGATAAAAATATCGATATAGTGTTTAGTACACACGAATATCATCTACAGGTTGAATTCCTAAATTGGTCCAAAACACCTTTCAATTTTGATTATGCAACGACAAATGTTCAGTTAATTCAAAATATAACTGCGTGAGGTTTGCCTGGAGAAATTTTTTTTTTGATATACACTTTTTATTCTATTCAACGAAGATCCCGAAAGATATAATACAATAATTGAGAAATAGAATCCAAAATATAATAAACAACAAAAGATTGGTCCATGTCTACCACTTGGTGCCTCAACCAAAAAAAAAAACGGCACAATAAGTATGACTTAATCATCGGTCCTATATTGATTTTTCGAGTACCACCATCCACCTTATGAAATTCCCTCGACCTCCGGGGTATTTAAAAAAATCTTAATTTGTCTTTCTATATTTCAAGATTCTATAACGGAGCATATGACCGATGAGTAAGATGAGCAAAAAACGGCCCAATAAGTATGTGACTTGCTCATCGGTCCTCTATCGATTTTTCGAGTACCATCAAGCACTTGCGAAATTCCCTCGACCTCCGGGGTATTTAAAAAATCCTGATTTGTCGTTCTATATTTCAAGATTCTATAACGGAGCATATGACCGATGAGCAAAAAATGACCCAATAATTATGTGAATTGCTCATCGGTCCTCTATTAAGTACCATCAAGCACTTGCGAAATACCCTCGACCCGGAGGTATTTAAAAAATCCTGATTTGTCGTTCTATATTTCAAGATTCTATAACGGAGCATATGACCGTTGAGCAAAAAATGGCCCAATAAATATGTGACTTGATCATCGGTCCTCTATCGATTTTTCGAGTACCATCAAGCACTTGCGAAATTCCCTCGACCCCCGAGGTATTTAAAAAATCCTGATTTGTCGTTCTATATTTCAAGATTCTATAACAGAGCATATGACCGATGAGCAAAAAATGACCCAATAAGTATGTGACTTGCTGATCGGTCCTCTATCGAGTACCATCAAGCACTTGCGAATTTCCCTCGAGCCCCGAGGTATTTAAAAAATCCTGATTTGTCGTTCTATATTTCAAGATTCTATAACGGATCATATGACCGATGAGCAAAAAATGACCAATTAAGTATGTGACTTGCTGATCGGTCCTCTATCGAGTACCACCAAGCACTTGGGAAATTCCCTCGACTCCCGAGGTATTTAAAAAATCCTGATTTGTCGTTCTATATTTCAAGATTCTATAACAGAGCATATGACCGATGAGCAAAAAATGACCCAATAAGTATGTGACTTGCTGATCGGTCCTCTATCGAGTACCATCAAGCACTTGTGAATTTCCCTCGAGCCCCGAGGTATTTAAAAAATCCTGATTTGTCGTTCTATATTTCAAGATTCTATAACGGAGCATATGACCGATGAGCAAAAAATGGCCCAATAAATATGTGACTTGATCATCGGTCCTCTATCGATTTTTCGAGTACCATCAAGCACTTGCGAAATTCCCTCGACTCCCGAGGTATTTAAAAAATCCTGATTTGTCGTTCTATATTTCAAGATTCTATAACAGAGCATATGACCGATGAGCAAAAAATGACCCAATAAGTATGTGACTTGCTGATCGGTCCTCTATCGAGTACCATCAAGCACTTGCGAATTTCCCTCGACCCCCGAGGTATTTAAAAAATCCTGATTTGTCGTTCTATATTTCAAGATTATTTAACGGAGCATATGACCGTTGAGCAAAAAATGGCGCAATAATTATGTGACTTACTCATCGGTCCTCTATCGAGTACCTTCAAGCACTTGCGACATTCCCTCGACCTGCGGGGTATTTTAAAAAATCCTGATTTGTCGTTCTATATTTCTAGATTTTATAACGCAGTTCTTCAGCAAATCGATAAATGTATTCGTTACGATGAAAATTCATCCTGTATGCATAGCGGTATAGTACCATAATATACGTTAGCGTGTTGTTGTATGCATCATATACATATGCAATGTGCATGAATAATAGAAGAGGTCTTCACGAGTCACAAGTCGCGCGTTCCTCGTATACTACATACTATATAGTTAGTACATTTACATCGCGAGATGATAACGACGCGTTGTTGTTGTTAGTACTTGGTAGATACTAGGCTTGGGCAAATGTCGTTCATTTAGTTGAGTTATTCACTATTCACTTAAGTGAATAGTTCACGAACGATTATTCACTATTCACATATACACGAATCGTTCGATCAGTCGTTATTTACGTTATATACATGGATAAAATTAAGCTACGAGTATTCACTCAAAGAATATTATATTTGGACATAAATATTGCAACGATCCAGGCTTTAAATGATCATAATTTCGAACATTATTTACACATAGCTTTTGATAACACTGTATCTATGAAATACGTCCAAATTTGGCCAGTTCGTTTGTAGTAATAATTTCATTATACAAGGCAGGTATTTTATTTTTTAACTAAGACGTAAAATTGAATTTCTAAAGTCATACAAATTATAATTAATACTAATATACTTACGTTAATTTAAATTTAAAATATATATTGAGTATGAATACGTTTATGTGTATGCTAGACTGGACTAAATAATACCGCTAGATTCAGTATTTATATTCGCAGAAGAGTGTTAATGCCTCCGATTGTTTTACTATTATCTTATGCTTGAGTATCAGCGATGCAATTCGCAATATACAATTTACAGCAACGAATACGAATAACGTAGTGAATAATTCGTTTGAGAATATATAAATATTCGGTATTAGTTAAAGAGTCCGAAATCCTAAAGATTGGTTGGAAACAGCACGCCATGCCGATCTATCCTGAGCTAATCCCTTCATCTCCCTATAGCTATTCATCTCAACGTCTTCAACTATCTGACTCACATACTCCAATCTAGGCCTACCTACCCCTCTCTTTCCCTCCACTCTACCTTCTATGATCAATTGCATAATCCCCCCATGCCTAAGAATATGCCCTACTAATCTGTCTCTCCTACGCTGTAACACTCTCCAAATACTTCTCTTCTCCCCTACTAACTCTAGTACAGCTTCATTTGTTACTTTATCTTCCCAACCAATCCTCATCATCCTCCTATAACACCACATTTCGAATGCTTGTAATCTACGCTTCTCTTCATTTCCTATAGTCCACGCCTCACACCCGTACAGTGCTACACTCCAAACATATACCTTCAGTAATCTTTTTCTAATACCCAAGTCAATATTTGATCTTAAAATCTGTTCCTTTTCTACGAATGCCTTCCTACCCTGTGCTATCCTACACTTTATATCTACCTTGCTTCGATTATCTTTTGTGATTCTCTACTGCCTAAATAACAAAAATCTGACACTTCTTCGATTCTATTAACTCCTATTGTGATCCTCATTTTTCTACTGCATTCCTTTTTGTCACACCTCATCACTTTAGTTTTACCTATATTTATTTTCATGTTAAAATCCCTAGTCAATACTGCCTGCATACCATTCATTACCCTTTCTAAATTCTTTTCGCTTTCTTCCAATATAGCTATATCGTCGGCGAATCTCAACATATATATTTTCTCTCCCTGTACATTCACACCTACACTATACTCTTCTTTTACTTTGTTTATTGCATCTTCTATATATAGATTAAATAATAACGGTGAAAGTGTACATCCCTGCCGAACTCCCTTCCCTATTTTTGCTACCTCTTCTTCCCCCTCTATTCTAACTAAGGCAGTTTGGTGTTTATATAAATAAAAAATTATTCTCCTATCCTTATAATCTATACCCGTTTCTTTTAAAATTCTAAACATTATGTCCCAATCTACATTATCAAATGCCTTTTCTAAATCTACAAAAGCTATGCAAGTTACCTTTCCTACCCTCTTTCTTTTTTCTACTACCGTTCTTAGTGCTAGAATCGCCTCCCTCGTCCCTCTGTTTTTCCTAAAACCAAACTGATCTTCTCCTAGCCTTTCCTCTACTTTATTTTCTAATCTCCTATAAATAATCTTTAACAATATCTTCGATGCATGTGATAGTAGACTAAAATATTCGGTATAGGGAATACAAAATACGAATCGTTCACTTTGGATGAATAGTTCAAATTGAACGATTCATAAGTGAATTACCCAAGCCTCATACTCATACTTAATCACCCTCCACCGAGTACTTGAAACAATGTGCGGATTCTGAATCTGACTATTACAATATGCTTTTTCGTATGATAGATTCGTGTCTGTTTTGCAAAATAGTTGCGAATGCGACGACCAATCCAATGATAATCGTGTATTCCGCATGCAGGACATTATGGCCTTAATGCCAATATGAAATTTATTTAACAAGACAGATTGGATCTTTTAACGAAACGATAGTGGACAGCGAAACAACAATTTACTAGGCATTTGGATTTTTGGAATGCAGCATCAAATGATTAGCCAAAAAAAAATTTTTTTTCGAAAAATAATCGAGTGCCTTTATGTTTGACTTCTACATAAGTACTGGTTCAATTTGTACAAAGTACCATCCTAGTCTCGTACTATGGAAATTTAGTACCTTCGAACGTCGACGTGAACAATTCCAGAAGACTATTATCTTAGTTTATGGAATCCGCGTGTTTTATAAAATATTTTAAAACTCGTAAATTCGTAGCTTTCCAAGCGACCTTGTATAGAATTTATAAATAGTAATGCGTATTTTTTTTTTAAGATAGACAACAATTTGAAGTAAAAAATATATGCTATGATTTAAGAAGAACCTTAATTACTAACGAAGTTGATGGTCCAATATAGTAGCTTTAATTAGATACAAAAAGTTGCTTGGCAGAAGATTATCCGAAAGGAGAGAGAACTGGTAAGATAGAATTTCGGCTAACTATAATTAGAGTTTTTCCTTATATATTATTATAGCTGTACCGGAATATTTTGAGTTCATTAAATCGCTTTAATGAGACATAAACACACAATCCAAATGTATGATAGTTTTTGCTTTATTGGGAATTATTTAGGTCCATTGAGGAAGAGAAAATGAATTTTTAATGAATAATAATAGCACTCATAAAAATGAAACAATTTTCACACACTCTGAAATTATAAAATTGTCAAATTTTGCAAGAAAATACGTAAAAATACCACAGTCAATATTCAGCAGGTATCTGGAAATATTCCCACAAAATTTTTGATATAAAAAATCGCTACTCGATCTTATGTAGAAATATTTGAAGGCAAAGAATTTTTACAAGAATTATTCAACTCTTTCACGTTAATGGCCACAAATCTGGACCTATAAAAATGTAGAGGCCAATATAATTTCGTTAGAGTTATTGGGTGCCATAATCGTTAAAAATGGTAATACCGACAATATCGAAATTTAAGAGAAAGAAAAAACCTTTTCCAACGTAATACAATAAAGACCTGTATAAATACAAAATTTTTATCTACCCAACAAAATTTGAAAAATGTTGCAGGAACGTCGCTGGTAATTTTCGGTCGTCCGCAATACTTCTGCAAAAGCAATAAAATATTATTGTAAATATCCTAAGAGCAGTTTCCAAGTAAATTGTATCAAAACTTGATTATCGGTCAGTCTGGCGAAGATAACGAATTCCTAAGAATATTTCATATTTGGACAGTTTAAATTTGAACAGTGGCCGATGAAAAAGGGGGCACTATCTAAACAAGATAACATTATTCAAATAATGGCTATGAGGATAAGATGAGTAGAGCTTATTTTAAAACTACATATTTACAAACATGGTCTTACGTTATCGTGCATTTGGATAATTTAATTTAAAAGTAGTTATCACATCACATTGAAAAAAAGTATTATTGTTTAACGAAATATATAGTTAATTGTACAGGCTGTTTTTTATAGATTTAAAAACAGTTTTAAAAACAGATTTGTTGTATATATCAGAAATAATCTTGTTCGTATTTTTAAATACTTTTGTCGGTTCGACAAACGTATTCTAAACTGCCTATTGTACTGTTACATTTAATCTTGATCAATGCATAATATAAAAACTTTCAATTCCAAATCTAATAATATAATATAATAGTCTTGCTAATTTTCTAGGAAATCCAAAAGATTTGATTGATTTCAATAAAAAATCGGGTATTTACGAAATATCTTGTTCTAGTTGTCCAAAAGTATATATAGAAGACAAACACGTAGACCAATTGAAACTAGATTTAAGGAGCATTTCAGATTCAATAGAATAGATAAAAGTGCTGTAGCCGAGCATATTTTTGACTAACTCAGGTCATCCTATTCAAATTAGTTCACTTAAATTACGTAAAAGTGTTTTGAATTATTCCGAGCTTATGAAAGTATATACATGCATAAATCTACATCAAATTTAATGAATTTAGATTCAGGCCCAATTTCATCTTGTCTCTCTAATTTATTTAATAAGAACTATTTTGAAATTTGTTTTTATTTTAGATTTGACAAACTAATGTTTATTCTTGTTACTTGTTAGTTTCGTTAATTATTAATTTATATATATTATTAAAGGCTAGGAGAAGATCAGTTTGGTTTTAGGAAAAACAGAGGGACGAGGGAGGCGATTTTAGCACTAAGAACAGTAGTAGAAAAAAGAATGAGGGTAGGAAAGGTAACTTGTATAGCTTTTGTAGATTTAGAAAAGGCATTTGATAATGTAGATTGGGACATAATGTTTAGAATTTTAAAAGAAACGGGTATAGATTATAAGGATAGGAGAATAATTTTTAATTTATATAAACACCAAACTGCCTTAGTTAGAATTGAGGGGGAAGAAGAGGTAGCAAAAATAGGGAAGGGAGTTCGGCAGGGATGTACACCTTCACCGTTATTATTTAATCTATATATAGAAGATGCAATAAACAAAGTAAAAGAAGAGTATAGTGTAGGTGTGAATGTACAGGGAGAGAAAATATATATGTTGAGATTCGCCGACGATATAGCTATATTGGAAGAAAGCGAAAAGAATTTAGAAAGGGTATTGAATGGTATGCAGGCAGTATTGACTAGGGATTTTAACATGAAAATAAATATAGGTAAAACTAAAGTGATGAGGTGTGACAAAAAGGAATGCAGTAGAAAAATGAGGATCACAATAGGAGATAATAGAATCGAAGAAGTGTCAGATTTTTGTTATTTAGGCAGTAGAATCACAAAAGATAATCGAAGCAAGGTAGATATAAAGTGTAGGATAGCACAGGGTAGGAAGGCATTCGTAGAAAAGGAACAGATTTTAAGATCAAATATTGACTTGGGTATTAGAAAAAGATTATCGAAGGTATATGTTTGGAGTGTAGCACTGTACGGGTGTGAGGCGTGGACTATAGGAAAGGAAGAGAAGCGTAGATTACAAGCATTCGAAATGTGGTGTTATAGGAGGATGATGAGGATTGGTTGGGAAGATAAAGTAACAAATGAAGCTGTACTAGAGTTAGTAGGGGAGAAGAGAAGTATTTGGAGAGTGTTACAGCGTAGGAGAGACAGATTAGTAGGGCATATTCTTAGGCATGGGGGGATTATGCAATTGATCATAGAAGGTAGAGTGGAGGGAAAGAGAGGGGTAGGTAGGCCTAGATTGGAGTATGTGAGTCAGATAGTTGAAGACGTTGAGATGAATAGCTATAGGGAGATGAAGGGATTAGCTCAGGATAGATCGGCATGGCGTGCTGTTTCCAACCAATCTTTAGGATTGCGGACTCTTTAACTAACTATTACGGCGGATTGCACTGAGAGAGAAAACTTGTTTTAAATCCTTCCTGACAAACGAAAATAGAGAGGGTTCATTATTTCTGTTCTATCAATCTGATATTTATCAGTGGCGCCCAATATTATTTAGTTCTTATTTATTTGAACCGCTACTGCGCTCACTTATTCACGACCCATGTTATTCTTTACCAAACGCGAACGGCTTATGAACTGAGCAGAACTAAACAAAGTACGTATCATCTGTTTGGCATATAATGGCATATAATATGACCTATAAAAGATTTATAGGTCATTTTGAAGTACTTCTGTCTCGTTGACTTATTTATTTAATAGTATATCAATCACGATTTGGTAACAGAGGTACTTTATTTAGTTTGTATCTTGTGCTACTGAACATGGGGGCATTGCCTTCGAAATGCGTATCTAGCTACTTAATGCTTTAAGTTACGGTATTTGGTTGATATTCTATACTATAATTTAACAATGTAGTAATAATAAAAAAAAAAAGCTTATTATTTAAAACTTATGTGAAATTTTCATAAGTTATTGTTTGTGACTTGTCTAATATCTCGACCATCATTCGATCTTTGGACCCCTGATCTCGAACCCCTACAATTATTTATTAATACAAATTTAACGATTATTCCGAATAATTTACATTGCGACAACTTTATTTCAGTCCCGAAAAGAATCTTTCATTCGACGCTTTTGTGCAACATCCGACAATGCAGCCGCGCTGAAAATAACGATAATCCCATCGTCATTATCGTCAACATGTCGTTGTTCGTTTGTTTCTATATCGGCATGCAATCGGGCGATAAGTCCATCGCACTCTTTGCACTTTGCTTTCATATTCCACCTATAGATGGTGTGTTTTATTTACTATATACAACATCTACAACAACAACTACTACTACTACTACTACTACTACTACTACTACTACTACTACTACTACTACTACTATACCTACTATACTACTACTATTTTTTTCGTGACAGGTATTTTATTTTGTTTTATCTTGTGCTACTGAAGATGGGGGTATAGCCTTCGAAATGCGCATCCAGCTACTTAATGCTTTAAGTTACGGTATTTGGGTGATATTCTATACTATAATCGATTTTTATAAAATTCATTGGCCTAAACGTTCACACGGTATCAAAGACAAATTTTGCCAATACAGCTTCTTCGTCTTCATCTTGAGGGTACTAGTTTAATTTAATATCATTTCCATTACGGTAGTATCAACTTACTTTTACAGCGTCTACATATTGTTAAAATTAATGTATTTTGCATAAACAAAAAATCATCAGTTTCCCATACGTACGAAATGAACCCAATTAAAATTACGAGCTCTATATCAGCGGATTTAAAAATTGCGGGGCCGTTGAGGCGTACAAAAGAAATTTGAGATTGTAACATAAGCTGAGGAAATAACACTTGTGTAGTTCGAAATGAATCGGTACTGTGACGGTTATCGGTACAGCTGAAGTAGGTGTATATAATATTTATAAAGAATGTTGTAGAAAATTATAGCACAGGTGGGTGCATCTGCGAACAAATTTGGAGCATTTATGTTAGACTTGGATGTTGTGAAAAAGCTATTTGTATAGGATTACATTTTGAAGAGCAGCGAGCACACATTCTTTCCCATTAAATACAAATAATTTTCTACAAAAAAAAGGTACGTGCAGATGTTCCGAGTATCACGTTATAAAATGCAATATAGGTACCACCAGAGACTCTCAAAATTTACACTCATTGCAATTTTGATATATAATTTATATATTTAAGGCTATATAAAATTACTCGATCGATGACACCATTCACCGTAATTTCTTCGAATTTAAAAAAAAAACTAAGAACACTCACAAGCACGTTGGACCATAAGCGAAATAATCACAATATGATTTCAACGTCAATGTTCAAGTTGGTGCAAGTTCGTTCAAGTTAAACGGAGCACATGTTGATGCTTTCTGATTTAGGGTAAATTTACCCACATATATGGAGAGAATGGTACCGGCTAACGGTACTTAACACAAGTTGCAACGTACAAACTCGAATATGCACTACACACACAACCTTCTTCCAATTCCAGTACCGCATAGAAATGTTGGATAGGTATAGAATAGGATTATTAGACATAGAAAAACACTTGTTCCATATATATACAAGCAGTCGTTTACCGACCTCAACTTCTTTGGCTCATTCTTTACCTGGAATTTTCAGATATTAAGGCAGTACTTATTGATGGGCAACGTTGCCACGTCAATCAAGAGATACAAGACGTCTAATCTAAGTACAACAAATCTTGTCGAGTTTTGGACACATTTTAATGAACAGGTATGGAGGCATTTAATTTAAAGAATATCTTTTCGAAATGATATTTTCTCATATAGTTATTATAAAACTTCAACGCATTAAAAACATTTTACTCAATTGTACATCCATGGAATATTATTTATATATATGCTATTATATTTCTGCAAAATTGGATTGTTGCGTGGATATACGCTACAGAGCTGTTTGAATTTCAACCTCAAAAGATTTTACGCGTTCGGGTGTAAAAATAATCGTTGTCTGGATGATTGAAAGGGTTTCTTTCGGTTATTGGCCAACAGGCAAAAGGCTTACAACATATAACAACACCCCTATCAATATCGATCAATACTAGGCAAGCGAAGAGAAAGATTAACCACAAAATGCAGACGTGTGAACGTATTCGAAAAGGCCCAAAAGTTTATTTACGAATCGATATACCAGGAATAGAAAATGCAAGTGCGTGTGTGCATTTATGAATCGCTCAAAATGGATTTTCTGGATTATTACGACATGCAGCGAAATCATTTGATATTAGCTCATTTGTACAGGAACACCTTTTAAAATATGATCTTATTCGTGCAATAGTCATATCTACAACATGGTCTATTATATATGTATGTACAATCGCGGACAATAATAATAACCGTACATGGTAAAACACATAGAAACACTTTTTATTAAAAGATATTCGTATTTTCGTCGTGTATTGAAACACATATTTCTACATAATTATTGAAAATAAAATATCACGACAGTAATTCGTAAATTTTGCGCGAAAACTAACAACAAGAACAATTTCGTCGATAAGTGTACTTATTCCGAAGAAATATAATCGCGTCAAATATACTCACGTATTAAATTAGCATTAGAAACAGTTACAATAAAATTATGTGCAATGCACTTTTAAGGTGGTTCCAAATCTGATGAGAAACTCTCCGATTGTTATTTAAACGAATCTCAGCCATTCGCGAAGAAATCGTAACTTTGTATAATTGTGCAAGCGAAAATGGAATTATTAATTAATATTTTATAACCGACCTAATCATAGAAATTATTAGCACCAAAAGCGATTTCGACAAAACGGAAACAACTGTCTCACTATATATAACATAAAATGTTTACAATAAAATTGTTTTTGTGCATTAAAAAATACAATACAATCAAACGTCATTGACCCAAACACGTATAGTGTATTAAACTAGAATTTTCAACAATAACGACTGTTAAGTGCATCCCGAAGTATTTTTCCAACGAACGGTACTAGCTCACAATATGTTTTGTTCCATCAAATTCAAATGTTAAAAAATGTTAAAAACAATAGCACTAGGTTGCTCCGAAAAAAAATAAAGAAAAATTTATTCGACCGTTTCACCAATCTGTCGTTAATTTTATCTATCTAAATTGTGAACCAGTTTAATAGGCTTTTTAACAATTTAACTAGATTACCAACAGACATGGGGGGAGATGGGCAAAAGCGTTAGCGTCATTTCTGATGAAACTGTAATTTGTATTTTAAATGAACCCATTCGAAACCATCTTAATATGCATGTGTGTATAGTCTGGCCATCAGTATTCACCCGAGCTACTTAATACGGTCCACGAAATCCATTATTTAATATAACCACTCAGACAGCAAAATATTATTAATCAGGGGCGGTTCCTTATGCAGATCGCAGGCCGCGCGCCCTTCCTGAATATTGAGCGCATCACCGTAGATATATAATTGTATTGCGATATTTTATCACGGCATTATTTTTCCTAAAAGATAAAGCTTGCGCCGCGAACATACATAACACTCAACACGATATGGCAGCTAGCAAATACCAGCGAAATCTCATCCTATCTGTTGGAAGCGCTAGAGTGAGAGCGACCGTATGCAGTATGTCTTCTGTTTCTGGTTCGCTTGTCGCATATATCGACTAATGTAAACACACATTCCAGCGGCTTGGGATGAGTCATAGCAACGTGACGTCACGCTGCTTGTACAGCGAGAATATATATCGTTGTTTATGCTATTCTGGGCTACGATTCTTTAGCGTTCTAACAGAGAAGCCTAGTAAACAGTAAATTTAATATAGATATAGTTGCATTGTTCTGTGAGTTGCGTATGTACGATTTTGCCACATGTTTCTCCAAGAATATATTTAATAGACATAATTTAATAAAAATTAATAGTGTTAGTTCTTTATTGAAAATATAGTTTTGTAGACTTTCTTTTGTGAACATAGTAAAAATTAAAGAATTAGGTAGGCCATTGCCTGATTTAAATTTAACGCAAACTAGTGCAAGGAGTGCTCAAAACCGGACATTTACGAGGCATTTTACAAGAGACATTTACAAAAAAATTATAACACAGATGAAGGACTCTCATATCGTGGCCTCTACAAGCCGCTGAGTTATTTAACACGAAATCGATGCCAACATTTTCTAAACAATTTCCAGTGGACCTTTTGGAAACCGTGTGTCATGCATATCCATTTTTGAATAAAACCAGATTAAAAACAGAATTAGAAGTAATTTACGCGCGTCCGGAATTTGATCAAATAATTGGAGCCACAAATTTTCTTTCATTATTGCTACAAAATAATCTCAGTGAAACTTTCCCGGAAACTATAAAAATACTTAAAATTATTTTAACAACCCCGATGACCACTGCTAAATCAGAGCGTTGTTTTTCAACACCTAAAAGAATGAAGACTTTTTTGCGAAATGCTATGGGTAATGATCGTTTAAACGCGTTGGCGATGATGTGTATTAATAAAATATATTTGCAATTTTAACGAAAAAGTTTTGGAAAAGTTTATACCAATAAAAGAGTGGAATTCACTTTCAAGAAATGATTGAATTTATCATTTGCATCCATTTTAAGTAAGATTTCTCACTATTATGTTATTTTTTTAAGAAATGCGCCCCCCCCCCCCAGATTCAAATGGCACGAGCCGCCACTGTTATTAATAGATTATTATTTAAAAAATTATCACTACGGTGTTAAATAATAGTATAGAATATCAACGAAATACCGTAACTTAAAGCATTAAGTAGCTAGATGCGCATTTCGAAGCTTATGCCCCCATCTTCAGTAGCACAAGATAAAAACTAAATAAAATACCTGTCACGAAAAAAATACCAACGCTTTCTGATTTTCGAAAATAAATAATAAACCAATAATTAAGGAACTAAAAACATTAAAAAAAAAATCCGTTTTGCTTTTTCTGTGTGCTATCCCCGTATACATTTATTGTTATGATAAAGTAGCGGCAAGTAAATATAGCCACAATATACATGCGTATATGAATATATCATAAGTACAGTATAATACACAAAAATTGGTCACTATATACATGACATCATATTCTAATTTCCTGTGTATGACGACCGCGCCTTTAAAAGATCTGAGCAATAAAATGACCGCATGGTCAGTTTGTATATATTTTTTGTACAATTTAAAACGCAAAAGATGCAGTTTTTTTGCACGCTAATTTTGTTGTAATTAAATAATTACCAGTTTCAATGCAAGAATAAATATTTGTTACGCTTATATTATGAAATATTAGTTTAAACTGGCGTAATAATAAAATCATGTTAAGTAATTTCGGAACTGAATTAAGTTACAAAATAATGCGCAAAGAAATTATGAGAAAAAAAAATGCGAAACTTTGTACTGTGATATAAAAAAATGTAGTCTTAAAACTTATTAATAAAATAAATTAAAAGTTTCGTTTTCTACTTAATTTATATAAGGGAATTAAATGCCTACTTAAAAAGGAATTTAAAAAATATATCAACACTTATTTTTTTACCGTATATAATGTAATTTGAATGCAAAAGAGTTTCTTTTGATTAACCATATCCGGTCATACAAACAACGATGTTAGTTTTCTATGAATATATAAACGGAAGTGCGTACTTTTCATAAGCCATAAATATTGAAATAACATAAATAAAATGAAACTCTTCTCTTCGTGACTTAGATAAAAATATTAAATATCAATGTTATTTTTAACACTATAATTTCAATAGATCTTTCTCACATTGTTTAGTAAATATTAATGATCATTTGTTGTCTCGAACACTTCGCTCGACTCCTTCACATTCATACTTCGAATCATATTCTTCGGGATCAAGAAAATTTGCGTATTCAAATTTAAATACAAACTTTTTTTTTATCAAAATTGAAATAAAATGAACGATTTTATAACCTGACGAAGTGTTAAGTTGACAGCATGATATGTCTTTTTATTAAAACGGACTTTAAAGTAAAAATGAATGTTAGCCATGTGTAAGTCAACTCAGGCAGAAAAAGAAGCAATTAAAAGATATAAGTGGTAGCGCCTTGACAAAGCATCAATTAGCGTTGTAGAAGAAATTAAAGAATCCACGCTAAAAAAACCCAAAATCCAATTGCCGCCTCGATTACAACTTATTTTTAACAACGATTCGTCATTCGAAATTCAATTCGATTAAATGATCCAAGGCAATATGTGACGAAAAAAAAATTGCGGTACAATTTTTCTGCAGCAATATTAAAGTATATATCTGTACCTTGGAACAAAAAGGGCCAATGTCCAAATTCAAATGTCAAAAATTCAAAAAAAATTATAAAAAAAAATATTTTGCACCGCTAATTCACCAAATAACACGCATAATTAAAACAAAAAACTTCGATTTTTTTTTATGAAAATGCGAAAACATTACGAAAATGTTTAAAAAATTAAAAACTCTAAAAACATTCTGGCACATTATAATATTTGACATTGGCCATTTTTGTACCAAGGTACAGATATAATGAACATGCTATATTATAGTAGATACATTGGCCGATAAAATTACTTCAAAGGTGAGATTCAAAGAAAATATTAAGATAAAACCATTGACATCGAACTATTTAATCATACAATAATTTATCAGATTGGATTCGAAACAATTTATTAGCTATTATATTTCCAATTTTACGCTTGATTTGATTTATATGTGCGCAACTCCTAATGAAAACAAAATTAATTTATTTTATGCAACAACAAAAAAAAAAAAACGAAATTGGTTATACGCGTTGTATTATTCATTATTATAAATATCTAATAATAACATCAAACAATTTATGTCAGTTTTTGTGTTAATTTTGTAATATAAGTAGCAAGGGCACGTTACATGTAAAATACATGGAAATTGGTATCAAGCAAAATTGGTCACGATTTTATAATATAACCTATATATTATATCGTAATCAACTCTAATAGAATCCTAATGCCACTGATGCTAGTACTCAGGTTTATTCAAAGTAAAAAATCGTGTTTTTTACCCATAAAGAGACATTCTAAACAATTACTATATTGTTGGGAATAATTAGTCTTGTGTATTGTCCTTGTGTACCATTTATATTGTTTCATTTTGAGATTGATTCTTTCTATACCAATCTGCATATTTGTTGGAATTATTAGATCGAGTGGAATGTAAACCAATTACTGGAGTATAGAGTATTTTCTATATTGTTTACAACAGCATATTAAAAATATTGCGAAATTTATTTATTTTTACGTATGTATGTTTTGTTATTAATGATATAATGTTTCCAATTATGTCGGATTATTTAAGATTTTGTTTTATTGTTGACGAAATATCGTTTTATAGATACAAAATAGCACCCCAAAGATAACCTGTAAATTTTATGAATAAACTAAATCGTGATATAATTTATATAACGGCTATTGCAATATTTAATTTTAATCATCAAACGAAAAAAACCAACGTGAAATATACTTATAAACCGAGTTTCGTAATTACGTAAGTATTGGTCATATTGAAAAATTGTATATAAATTATGTTTAATTAATTTTCCATAATTTTCTAATTTTTTTTTTACACTCAATCAACAAACAAGCGCGAGGTACGTTGATAATATAAACGTATATAGAATCCAATTAAGAAGAATTAAATAAAATACATCGACGAAACAATACTGAAAATATATATGTTGTATTTTTTATATAATACTCATAATTGAGGCTATATAAAATACGTATAAAATGGGGTATATTAATTATTATTACGTGCAATGTGATATACACAAAGAAACGCCTTGAAAATGATTTTTTTTTTATAATTAAATATTTATGACACGACAATAATATTTTTACCGTGTGATGTATTTGTTGTGTTATTATTATTTAATCCTAGAAGCTTCATATCACGAAATTTCGCAAGAGGTCACATCGAAATTGTAATTTAAAAACAAATTACTATTTTCGTACCACAGGAAAAAAAAAAAAGTTTTGTAACATTTTAATGTTCTAGAAACTTATACTTCCAATAGAAATGTATCTTTAATATAATTTAACTTGAAGATGTAAAATATAAATATCGCGTATTCGTTTCAGTATTATTAATAAAAGACATATTTATTTTTATTTTAGTTTTCTACCTGCCATCTGCCCCTATTACATTTATCTAATACAATATGAACAAACGACATTACACGCAATTGAAAAGTTCGTTATTTCGTCATGTAAATACATGACATATGCGTAACATTACTCCCCACATAATTTCGCAAAGACCCGGATGTAATTTACATAATTAGCATTAGACAACTGGTCCCCCAACTTTACATTGGGGTCGATCCAATTATTTGTAACCCACAACTTACGTTTATTATTTGCAGCAATAATTTTGAACACCCGTTCTCAAATATTTTTACCATATATATATTTAAAAAATATATATGTCGCAATATAATTTTTTTTTTATACAATATGAGAGAATTATAAGACAGAAGAAATAAAATTAGTTCACCGCCATCATATAGCGGAAACGGAAATTACACGTTTGTAAAAAAATTATAAATGTTTCGCCGCAATAATATTTTCTAAATAAAATTAGATCATTACGATTTACAATAATCTTTGTTAATATAAAAGGAAATAATAATATCAAGTTGTGGGAATTTTCTTTGTATTAATAATATTTTGTCTACGATTAATAAAGGGAAGTAGAAACAGAATTTTTTTGTTTCGGTATATATTCGAACAATGAATAATAATTTCCTTTTGTGCGCACATATTTAAAGTGCTTGATGCAGTTTAAACATATTTGCTAACAATCTAACGTCTTCAATTGACGGTTGGAGAGTTACCGGTCAAGCTCCGTCGAATCTCGCAAAATATCTTGCGCCATTTCCGTGGCCCGAAGATATACATTTACCGGTCATATAAGATACTAGATGATACTTCCCAGTTCTAAATAGCACGCGAACTAGATGAAATACCAAGATTAGCAACCGATTAATTTGCGCTATAAAATATGACCGTCGATTTTATAATCTTTAACGTTAATCGATGTAAGGTTGAATAAAAAACTTGAATTCTATTTTTATGACGTATACTAATTATCTATAGTTAAAGAGTCCGCAATCCTAAAGATTGGTTGGAAACAGCACGCCATGCCGATCTATCCTGAGCTAATCCCTTCATCTCCCTATAGCTATTCATCTCAACGTCTTCAACTATCTGACTCACATACTCCAATCTAGGCCTACCTACCCCTCTCTTTCCCTCCACTCTACCTTCTATGATCAATTGCATAATCCCCCCATGCCTAAGAATATGCCCTACTAATCTGTCTCTCCTACGCTGTAACACTCTCCAAATACTTCTCTTCTCCCCTACTAACTCTAGTACAGCTTCATTTGTTACTTTATCTTCCCAACCAATCCTCATCATCCTCCTATAACACCACATTTCGAATGCTTGTAATCTACGCTTCTCTTCCTTTCCTATAGTCCACGCCTCACACCCGTACAGTGCTACATTCCAAACATATACCTTCAGTAATCTTTTTCTAATACCCAAGTCAATATTTGATCTTAAAATCTGTTCATTTTCTACGAATGCCTTCCTACCCTGTGCTATCCTACACTTTATATCTACCTTGCTTCGATTATCTTTTGTGATTCTACTGCCGAAATAACAAAAATCTGACACTTCTTCGATTCTATTATCTCCTATTGTGATCCTCATTTTTCTACTGCATTCCTTTTTGTCACACCTCATCACTTTAGTTTTACCTATATTTATTTTCATGTTAAAATCCCTAGTCAATACTGCCTGCATACCATTCAATACCCTTTCTAAATTCTTTTCGCCTTCTTCCAATATAGCTATATCGTCGGCGAATCTCAACATATATATTTTCTCTCCCTGTACATTCACACCTACACTATACTCTTCTTTTACTTTGTTTATTGCATCTTCTATATATAGATTAAATAATAACGGTGAAAGTGTACATCCCTGCCGAACTCCCTTCCTTATTTTTGCTACCTCTTCTTCCCCCTCAATTCTAACTAAGGCAGTTTGGTGTTTATATAAATTAAAAATTATTCTCCTATCCTTATAATCTATACCCGTTTCTTTTAAAATTCTAAACATTATGTCCCAATCTACATTATCAAATGCCTTTTCTAAATCTATAAAAGCTATGCAAGTTACCTTTCCTACCCTCATTCATTTTTTCTACTACTGTTCTTAGTGCTAAAATCGCCTCCCTCGTCCCTCTGTTTTTCCTAAAACCAAACTGATCTTCTCCTAGCCTTTCCTCTACTTTATTTTCTAATCTCCTATAAATAATCTTTAGCAATATCTTCGATGCATGTGATAGTAGACTAATGGTCCTATAGTTCTCACACAAATTAGCTCCTATTTTCTTCGGCATTGTTACTATTCTACTACGCTGCAAATCTATAATAATATATATAAATTATCTATAATAACGTTATATTTAATGACAATTGACCCATGTTCTGAAAATTATATTTACAACTAGATTTTAGCCTATTACTAATATTGAAAGCATTTCAATACTCTTCCCATATATAACGCAATGTATATAATATATATGTTACTATTTATCTCGCGAAGCTTTTTTTTAAGTAACTACCTATATTTTATATAAATTCTGTATATTCTATAGAAAATGAGATATGTTGGATAATAATTTTGATATTAGTTCCCAAATAATGCTTGAAATTAACTTCATAGGTAAAAAAATTCAAATGTATAATGCAACCAAAGCGCCTGGAAATATTTTTTTCTTTTTTAATATTCTTTATTATGTACATTTATTTCGCGAACATGCGAAATAGACCCATAGATATCCCCTTTGTAGAAAAAAAATCAGCAATTATTGTATATAAAATTATTAGAATTGGTCTACGGAACTTTTTTTTTTTATAAAAGCTAATTCAAAATCGTATTCTTGCGCTTTGCGAAAATAATGAACACAAATGAATAAATAAATAATTATGAAAAAAATATAAGAAAGCCGATCCTGCCAGGATTCGAACCTGGAATCTTCTGATCCGTAGTCAGACGCGTTATCCGTTGCGCCACAGGACCATGTGAACACAGCAACATAAGATAACAACGCCTTGTAAGGATTCAACACATAAAAAATACATTTTTATTTTATTACAGACTAATTTTCGTATCAAAATAGAACGATAAACATATCAATATTTGATGATTATCGTTAAATTAATACTATCGACTAATTAGTTTCGATTCGCGGGTACTTTCCGCATACTCACGATCCTAATCAGATTTATTTACATCTACTGTTACAAATCTTAGCGGATAAATGCAATAAACACACTGTGTTTCCCGCGCATTATCAATAAATAAATAGTTCATTAGCGACATCCACGACTATAGCGAGCGTGCACTTTATCGTCCTGTCGTAAAACGGTTTACGATACCGCGAAATTAGTCGGGGCCGTATTAGAAAACGGTTACTCCAATTTTTACGCAATTAAATTTGAATTTAGTACCAGCTAATGTAAAATAAATACGATGTATACATAAAGTACCGTAAACTAATATTGCATTTAATTAAATAAAGAATCTTTAATTCTATTTAATCGAGTATTTCATAGAAATATTTAAAATATTGCAGAGGGATATTAGATTTAGCCTTTCATATTTCGCAGTATTATAAAGTTACATCAGTTTAAGTAGGTTTATTGAATGCACGGACATAATGTGAGTTGCCTATACTTCATATACACCATATCCCAAAGAAATATATGCAATTTTAAATCAAAAATTAAGAAGCTTACTTAACATTTCTGTACCTCTTTCTCAAATAGATATGTCAAGTATAGACACGTCGAATTATCTCTTTTTTTCGAGGGGTTCAATTAAAAAATTCGTACATTTTAAAAGCTTATTGAATGTAGACACAATGTGGGTTGCCTATACTTTATATACAACATTACCGAAAAGATATATAAAATTCTAAATTCTAAATTAAAAATTAAGAAACTTACTTAATATTTCTGTGTCTTTTTCCTTAATAGATATGTCAAATATTGGCATGTCGAATTATCTCATTTTTGGGGGGCGTGATTAGAAAATTCGAACATTTCAAAACCTTATTGAATGCACGGACATAATGTGGGTTGCCTATACTTCATATACAACATTACCGAAGAAATATAGGCAATTTTAACTTAAAAATTTAAAAAACTTAATAATTTTCCCAAGTATTTTATTTTTGGCAAAAATATAAAATATTATTTGGTCTTGCATGTTTAGTCTCTTTCCCAAATAGATATGTTAAATATTGATAGGTCGAATTATCTCATTTATCGGGGGGCGTAATTTTAAAATTCGATCATTTTAAAAGCTTATTGAATGCACATACATAATGTGGGTTGCCTATACTTCATATACAACAATTCCGTAGATATACATGGAATTTAAAATTACAAATTAAAAAACCTAATAATTTTCCCAAATATTTTATATTTGGCAAAAATATGAAATATAATTTAGTCTCATTCACAAATAGATATGTGAAATATTGACACGTTGTTTTTAGGCGGCGTAATTTAAAAATTCTAACATTTAAAAAGTTAAATAAAATAATGTACTTACCTCAGCAAAATCGTCAAATGAATATCGTGACTAAGTCGATCCAGAGCGCCAGTTCCATCCACTCTGACCGCGTTGATTTTGTCCCGAAGTGTTGCTGAAGAGCCGACAGGGGGATGCCGCTCCCGTAGGATATCGAATATGTTTGGTTGGCGCAGGAAGGCGACCACTTTATCGTTGTACGCTAAAGGGATGTCGGGAGTTGTGGCTGCGATCGTAGGAACTAATCCGGCGGTACTTGGCCGTGGAGGTGGTACCGGAGCCTGAAAGGGTAGAGAAATTGAAAGGGTGGATGAATTTATGTGTCGAAACTTACGAAGAAAAGTTAAAAATTAGGAATAGAAGGAACGAAGAAGCTAGATTTAAAAACAATATAGCCAATGTAGTTTGTTTTACGAAATAACAGTGTTAATTTTATAAATATAACCGTTATACTGTAATAATTATACAAAAGTAATTTTAATTGCTGCAGCTGATAAAAGCACACTAACAAATATTCATATATCAGGCGTTTTAAAATACGTTTCTGAACGATGTAAACGTTTCTTTGAATAATAATTAGTTCATAATTTATGCAAAAAAGTTGGTTAAGTAGAAGCAATTATTGGTGCTAAATAAATTAAATAGGTGTTTACAAAGTACGAAACGATATTGTAAATGTAGAATGTAAATAGTTTTTTTGCAAGAGTACTATATAACGAGTCTCGCACATGACGAAGTTATAAATCAAAATTAAAATATCGTCGTTTTAATGAAGCCCACAAGAATACAGTTAAAAAGACAAATTTTGAGTAATTAATGCAATAAAAAAACATTATAACCAAATCAAAAAACGAAATTAATATAGAAAGTAATTAGGAATATACCTACGATGCAATTGCACAAATTTATGTTTAAAATAAGAATTTATCTATAGAAGAAGAGAATAAAATGTAAACAGAATAAAAGCCGAAAATAAAGAAAATCAGACCCAAATATTAAGAGAAAGATCAGCGCATGAAACAAAGAACAAGCAGCGTTTGATTGATATTCGAATCAACATCTTACCGATTGACCATCATCGGAAATTCGACGATTGTAAATGGGTTCAATGGGTAGGCGAGGGTCCATGTAGGATGTGCGTTTATTAGCGTGGTCAATGAAGAATTGCTGTTAGTAGAGGAATACAAGACGTTAATGCACCAACTATTGGAAATCGTATATCGTAGTTAGTCGTTTACATAATATATAAGGTGGGTGATTATAATGATGTATAGGCCTAAATTTCTACTTTACAATATTATGCTAGACGTGTCCAACAAGCTTAGTATAATTAATGTACCGTTGACTTATTTTTAAGTCCAAGTTGCAATGAATTCAGGCTTCGGATTATTCGGATTTTTTTTATAGTACAAAAATTTTTATAGTAGAAAAATACAAGTTTGAGCCTGTCGTAAATATTACTAACCAAGGGGGAGATTTGCCATGTTAATTATCCATGGAGGAAACTTGGTATATTTTGATTTAATAGATTTTTTACAGAAAATCATAACAGCGTAATATTTTTTACACATTTTATGATATATTAATAACAGATTCTGAGATTATTTGCCATGTTAGATATTTTTTAACATTGAGATTTTTTTGTCAAAAAAATTTGCGACTTTCATATATTTCTGATAAAAAGTAACACCATTGAAAAAAATACCGTACTGGGTGAAAAATTCACATAGTTATCAAAATATTTATTGACTCGGAAAGTGCAGAACGCTTTTGAATCTAAAAGGTAAATTTTTTACTTTTTGACTTTATACTTCATCAAATATTTGACAAGAGTAGTTAGAAAGGATAAATTCGCGACTGACTAATTGAAATATATATGAAATATTTCCATATTATTTGTATTATTATTATGTATTGAACAAAAATTATTATCATGGACTCTTATAAGTGAAATTCTGGATATATATCATATAGGTATAATCAGCAAATATTTAAATAGTTTTGCTGTGTCCAAAACATATTCTCCCAAAGAACAAGCCATATTTTTCAATCACAAATTTCTGAAAATGCAAAAAACTTATAAGCCATTAAACCAAAATCGCATCTATTTCAACTATATTTTACAAGTACATTATTTTCAAGACCATCTCAGGATTTACCTTAGCATTTCTATCTTTCTTGGTGTCCCATCCAGTCGGCAATTCTTGACTAATATCCGCAAACATATTCACCAAGGCCACCAATTCTTTGTTATGTTGGTATTTCTCGAAAGCGGCCGCTGGATCCCTTCTCACCCGACCAACCATATGTTTTAGAGCGGCGTTACGATTGTACAGCGACAAGGCGTCTTGGTTCATATGCAGCACAGTGAAGAAATCTGGACGTGTCAGAAGTTTACAGCCAGGTGGATAAGATGGAACGGGTGTCACTATAGAACTGTAAAAGAAAAAGTACAATACGATTAAATTTTGTCGTATGCAGCGAATTCAAACGGGCGGAATATAATTAGATACAGTCCCTGGCCATATTAATATGACATTTTACAGAAAATCAAAATAACACCTCTTTTCTAAAGTCTAATTTAATTTTGTGGAGTTAAAAACGGTTTCCTAATGACAAAGTAGTCTTTCATGTAGGATAGAGTACCATGTTATACGGTTAAATCAGTGAAAAAAGTTCTACAGGAACGAAATATTCCATTACTTGACTGGCCTGGAAATTCACCTGATGTCAATCGTATTGAGAACGTTTGGGAACTCCTAAAACGTGATATTGCAAAGGAAAACGTAACAAATAAGACAGATTTGATTGAGAAAATAATGTATCACTGGAATCACAATGAACACTCGAAAAAAATGCGCTTCAAGCTAACGCCTCTTTTCTAAAGTATAATTGTTATTTTGTGGAGTTAATGCAGTTTCCTAATGACGAAAGGAAATTTTTCTTCAGGAACAAAATATTCCATTACTGGACTGGCCTGGAAATACCACCGTAATTATAAGAATCTTGTTTTATCATCTCCTGACATAACGCATTTTTGATCTAATGATGCTTATTCAGCATAAGAAGACTTCGCGCTTAACATAAATTAATAATAAATGAATTTTCAATTGTCTGGCCTCACTTGTAAACGGAACAAGACAAATTGTGGTCATTGCAAATTCTCTCACCTTGGCAACTCTCCCAACGCAACAACAACGCCACCACCAGCATCCCTACTATCCAACCCACCGCCACCTAAGGCGACATTAATCGGCATCCCCTCGTGTGTTAACCTATGCGAACTTATTGTTCGCCGTGTACTTTGATATCGTCGATCCAATTGTCTGCGTTGCTGTTCCGCTCCTCCGCCGCTGGCTATTGTGCCGCCCGTAGTTCCGGAACCGGCGGAAGCATTGCTGCCGGTACTACTCGAGATGGTACCGGGCCGCTGCCAGCTCGTTGTGCGCGTCGCGTGGTCCATGTAGAACACGCGCCCGTGACTGTCCATGCGGGCTTCCCAAGCTGCCGAAGATCAATTGGGTGCATAATTATTATTACTATTACGTCTTTATTGACAGAAATAGCGGTTATAAAAATGTCGTTAAAAAACGAAAAAATTACAGATATAAAAATAAACATAAAAATGCGATTGCACTATAATTTTAAAAAAGATAATAATATGGTACAGTAATGAAGTTGTATATACAAAAAAGAAAAGAAATTCTGTAAATTGTAAGAGGAAACGAAACCGCTGGTATTAAATACAAGATACACAAGATATAAAATTGCTATTCTTATAGAATTATAAATAACATATTAAGAAATTTTAAAACAACAAGAGCTATCAGAAATATTAGTAGTTTTGAACAAATTAATCATTCAACTCCAAAATTTGTTAAATTACCATTTGATCCTATAATTACACGTGGTTTAGATAGCATTTTAAATAAATATAATTTTAAAGTAACGTATAATAGTTCTAATGGTCTTGCTAATTTTCTAGGAATTCTCAAATATTTGATTGATTTCAATCTGGTATTTATGAAATATCTTGTTCTAGTTGTCCTGAAGTATATATAGGACAAACACGTCGACCAATCGAAACTAGATTTAAGGAGCATTTAGCTAATTTCAGATTAAAGATAAGAGTGCTGTAACCGAGCATATTTTTGAATCAGGTCATCCTATTCAAATTAGTTCACTTAAATTACTTAAAAGTATTTTGAATTATTCGGAGTTAAATGCTTATAAAAGTATATATATATGCATAATCTTGTGCTACTGAAGATGGGGGCATAGCCATCGAAATGCGCATCTAGCAATTAAATGTTTTGAGTTACGGTATTTTGGTGATATTCTATACTATGGTATTTTAGGTTAGAAACGCATTTGCTAATGTAGATTAGAACATCATGATTGCAATTTTTAAAAGAATTGAGATATACTGTAAGGATGGAAGAATTATAGTTATAGTTACCAAGAACGGGAAGACGAATTTTGAAGAGTATCGGAATTTAAAAAACACAAGTTAAATATAAAGTAACAATGTGATAATCTGTAGAAACAGTGAAAGGTGAATATTATCACTTACACGGCGGTAGCGGTTCTTCCTGATCACCCCCAGCTCCACCCACGCCACATTCCGTCACCCCCAGCATCCGGTGTGTCCGTTCGGGTATGCTCGGCAACCGGGTCGCTCCTTGCTGGCCACCACCACCACCGGCATGCCGCAGCGGTAACGAAATACACCCACCTAAGCCAGCTTCGGACGCAACGGTAATACCGGCAATTGCACCAGCTCGCCCATCCGTCCTATCATCATCATCATCATCATCATCATCATCGTCATCATCACCAACAAGAACACCGGGACTATTCGTTCTTGAAATGTCCGATGGTAGGGTTGTGGGAGTGTGGTGTAGTTCAGTGAGGGCGTGTAGAGTGAGGCGTGCATGTTGACTGCTGTTACTGGACGAGTGTATCGGTATGGGGGATGTGTTTGTTGGCGATGGGGAGGCGGGTTTCGGGTGACGCTGGTGAACAGACGGCAGGCTAAAAGTTACGAGAAATTACAAGTTGTAGGCTTAGAAGTTTTTTTTTTAAATTATTATAAGATACATACAAATCAATATTGAATTTTCTAGATTTGACTGTCGCTGAACAATCATAGAAAAGTAGGTATGAAGCAGTCAGTCCATAATACAGTCATATAATACGGTCTACAGCCTAATTATGTCTACGTATATTGTAATTCTTATAATATACTGTAATATGATTATCATATTGTAGTTGTAAAAAGAAAGTTTCTTATTATTAAAATACATTTTGTTGTACATATATTTTCATAAGTTTTTTAATTGCACTAATGTTGTTGCATTTCTTGCTTGTTCTGGAAGATTGTTGTATTGTGCGGCTTTGAAGATAAATTTATTGTGCCCTTTGTTGCTGCTCACACTCTTGGTGTAAACTTTTGTCTTTTCTATTGTCTTGATTCATATATCTGAACTAAGATAGTTGGTGCTCTCAATGCACTTGTTGGTTAGTTTTAAATATATGAGGCAGTTCATACAATTTGCTATATGTTTACAGCCTACGTTAGTGTTGAGTTTTGTGTTTATATAATTGCAATTTGTACAGGTTTTTTCATTGCTTTCACAATCTTTTGTGGAAGTTAAGTAGTAAACCTCACAGTTTTTGGAAATATGTTTATATATATACGGTATTAATATTATGTATTACTTATAATGTTTTTTTGTTAGTGAACAATCTCCCAGAATTTATATTAAAAATAAAACAACTATTCTCACCTTGTTGTCATACTACTCCACACACCTCCACTGCCACATCCAATCTCGCCCCTTCCTTCCACAGACTCTATACTCTTCACTTCCGCCTGCCTAACCTCAACGATACTATCCCCAGTTCCGTCCCTCTCTGCCCTCAAACAAGGCGGTTTCAATTCCAACTTTCCACCACCAGTTACACCACCGTCGCCATTACCGCTGATTCTCCGTCGCCCGTGGTGTGTGGGTGTTGGCGGACATATCATGGCCGACGGCGTTGCGGGTGTATTCGGTGATCCGGCCGTATCCAAACCGGCAACGCGGGCCAAGGCCTTGTTATGCGGCCGTGCGATACTGTCCGGCGGCACGATCGGGGGCCGTTTCGGCGTGTCCAGTGGTGTGCTCGAGTAGTGCGCGGGTGTGGAGGATTGTGTGGATGGTGGTGGTGGTGGCGATTGGTTCGATGGAATTCTGCGAAGAGAGTGTATATGTACAATCGAAAATATTGTGTGTTAGAAAGGGTACATTTATTCGGTCGAGATAATAAACTGTCTTACCTGGTTAATACCTGGATTATAACATGAAAATAAATATAGGCAAGACCAATGTGATGGGGTGTGACAAGAAGGAATGCAACTGAAAAATGAGGATAAGAATAGGAGACGATAGAATAGAAGAAGTGTCAGACTTTTCTTATTTATGAAATAGAATTACAAAGGATAACCGAAGTAAATGTAGGAGAGCAGAGGGTAGGAAGGCATTCGTAGAAAAGGAGCGGATTTTAAGATCAAATATTGACTCGAGTATTAGAAAAAGATTAGTGAAGGCATATGTGTGCAGTTTAGCATTGTATGGGCGTGAGGCGTGGACTATAGGAAAAGAAGAGAAACGTAGAATAAAAGCATTCGATTAAATGTGGTGCTACAGGAGGATGATGAGGATTGGTTGGGAAGATAAAGTAACAAATGAAGCCGTACTAGAGTTAGTAGGGAAGAAGAGAAGTATTTGGAGAGTATTACAGCGCAGGAGAGATAGACTAGTAGGCCACATTCTTAGAGATGGGCAATTAGTTATACAAGGTAGAGTAGAGGAAAGGCAAGGGGTAGGTAGGCCTAGATTAGAGTATGTAGGTCAGATAGTGGAGGACGTGTGGGATGAATAGCTATAAAGAGATGAAGGGGTTAGCTGAGGATAGATCGAGAGATGGCGTGCTGTTTCCAACGAATCCTTGGGATTGAGGACAATTTAACTAACCTGGTTAACTTTTTGTGTGGTTTAACGCCGATAACGCTATCTGGAACGTCGTGTCCGTCGTCGGGAATGCCATCTGAATTACAGCTACTGTACGAGGATGCGGAACTATCGCTGTTCTTCTTCTCCAGAACTGGGAGCAGATTAATAGCGCTCAGATTACCGCCGCTGGAGATGGATGGCGATTGATGATGATGATGTTGATCAACCTTTGGACTAGATTGCAGACTGCTCGTCAACACCGTGCTAATATAGTTATCGGAGCCGATAAGTTTAGTACCATTACCGCTATTCTTCCTATGACCGAAATGCCTTGTACTAGAATCTAATAGTTGCAACGTAATGTCGTTTTCGTCTACGTCAATCAGCTCGAAACTGAAAGAGTCCTCCGGCTTCTGAATGGAGATGTTGGTACAGCGTTGCTGCTGTAGCGCGGCTGTGCCGCTCGACGTAAACTTGGGTTTATTTTGACGCAGAACCACCGGGGGCTTGAACTTCGTGACGTTGGTTCGTTCCAGCGGCCGGTGATGTATTAAGGTGCGAGGTGGTAGCGGTGGAGCGTTCTCCCGAAACTGTAACTCTTTGGTATCATCTTCTGTGCTAGTAGTGTTCCAGATCTGGAAGTACTCCTTGCTAGCGGCGGCACCATTCACCACCGTGCGAATCTTCTTTTTCGTGCCGCACGAACTCTCCGATCGTGTGAGTCCATTGGGCGTTTTCTTCTTACAGCCGCCGTAATAGTTCAATTCCTTCTGTTTGCTCGTTAGCTCTTCCAAGGATGAGGAAGTCTTTAACGTTGGTGGAAAGTCCAGTTCGTCTTGGAAGGCGCCGTTTTCTATGCCGCCACCACCACCACCACCACCACCGCCTTTACTCTTCGTGTCACGTCCTTTGCCGTACGACTGTCTCGATGCGATCTTAAGGAACTTTCGGTATTTATCGGACGTCGGCGGTGGATCTTTGATGATTAATGGTTGCGTTTGCGTGACGTAGTCGAGACTGGAGTCTTTATAGTAACGGAAGCAAAGTTGTTTACCACACTCTATAAAAAGCAACGAGAAAAAGACACAGCGCTTTAACGGAAATGTTAATTTGTCTATTCTACAGTGAATTTACCATTATACGAATGTGGTATGTCTAATAACCACATGGTGGTCGCTACTTTGGCACTAATCTTCTGCTGTCCCAGACAGTCTTCTGGACTGCTACTATCTGATAAAATCAAATGAAACGCATGATAATTATAAATAACTAATTGCAAAATATACATAAATCGTTTAAATAAATGCATAATAAAAAAAAATATACTAAATCTGATAAAGTATAACGTACACGGGTCAATACATTTTTTTTATTACACCTTCGAGCACTTTAGATTATCTTAAGTGGCGTATCGACCGGCGGATGCGAAATTAACAATTGGCCAGCAATATTAGTTGCGGGGTCCATTTAAGCCAGTATCAGTGTAGATAAATAACGAAAAATATTTGTCGAATTTTGTCACCGGAACAATAAAAAGAAATTATTTCCTGTCTGGATATGGACGATGCCACACACATAGAAAACGCGGCATCGACTATAACGAAGTTCGCCGTTCCGTTTTGTAACTGCACACCATTAAATAAATATAAATGTATTATTGATAATGAGTATACAATATCGCTAAATAGGTATCCATACTAATTACAACACGTACATCGTAGTGTATTATATAAAAGAGTATTCCCTATATTATCCGGCGCGCTCGAAATAAATTTGTATTCATCGAATATGTTTGTGAATTTCGGCGGAATCAAACATCCGCCATGAACTTGAATCTGTGCCAGATATTTTAGACATCGGGCCAGGGACCATTATACAATTATTATAATGACTGAAGTAGTACGGAACGCAATAAAACTATAGTCCGACCCTGAGCACATTGGATATGGAGCTATTTCTATTTATGAATGGAATATTTTAGTTGTGAGCCGGTTATATAAATTCCGACGAAAGTATACCAGATGTTTATAGTTTTTATATCCTGTAGTCACAGGGTGATATTATACCTAAACATTTACAGGGCGTATAAGAAAACGATCGTCATTTTGCACGAAATTTTACTAATATAATTCTATAGGATATCACCCAAATACCGTAACTTAAAGCATTTAGTAGCTAGATGCGCATTTCGAAGGCTATAGTATATCAATCACGATTCGTGACAGCGGTATTTTATTTCGTTTTTATCTTGCGCTACTGAAGATGGGGGCATAGCCATTGAAATGTACATCTAGCTACTTAATGCTTGTTACGGTATTTGGGTGATATTCTATATTGCTATTATTATTATTATATAGTGAAATATTGAGGGGTAAGAAAAAAGCTTAAGAAGTATACACATATCAAAATGTTAGCAGAAAAAATGTACCCTGTATATTAATACGGTTATGGCATGCGGGCGGAAGTAAACTGTTTAACAATAGTACAGTTCCGGTAAACAAGAGCAGCTGGATTATACGCTCTTCCGGATCCCTTAATGTACGTTTATAGCCGTTAGGGCTTTGAGCTAGGGGTAGATAAAGGAAGAGGGTTCATTCATCATTCTTCATTCATACATTCACCATTATAATGTATTAAAAAATACTACCCTATACCATCGCCTCAAAAAAAAGATTAAAATGAAGGCTGGCATGTGCATACGGCACTGTCTTTCCGGCGAAATATATTTTATATTGATGTTACAGGGTGTTGTATCTGCAGACGCACCATATCGAATATATTGCGCTAGTCAACTTTCAATTTACATCATTTGTTTGCTACAAAACAGCAAACATATGAATATCTTATTTCTTTGTTTCGAAGAAAATTTGAAAAAACGACAAAATTTTGTACTATATATTTTTTTAATTCTCAACGTTTTTGCTAAAATTGTAATATGACAAAATATTTTTTTGTAAAATAGTAGTTTTCAAGGTGACAGATTTGACATTGGTTATTTTATTTCTCTATAATAAAAATTAATCAAAAGATCTTTCAATTTTTTAAAAAATGTTTAAAGCTGATAAAATTATATTTTCTTATATTTTATAAACTTTTATATTTTTTGAGAGATTTTTTTGTGAAAAAAATAAGAAAGACAATATATATAAAGAATTTAAGATTAACGTGGATTTTTTAATGTGTCCACAAGCTCTGCAACACCCGGTATTGTAAACAACGGAAATAATACGTTAGTATAAGCAATATTTTGTATTATTTTTAAAATTTCCTATAGAATTGAATTACAGTCGGTGAAATAAAATATAAAATCGGTTAAAAATAAATCGCACCTATTTAGTTCTTAAATGCATTTCCGGTGCTTACAAATTTACTGTGGCGTTTAGAATTCGTTTCTAATTACCTTTCCAACAGATAAACGTAAAGAAAAAATAAAGAATTAAACACTAACCAATAAGAAATTGAATAAAACAGCTTAAAGCTAAGTCCATAAATCGGTGGAAAAAAACCTTTCAAATTCGTCATAGCATCAACTACAATTCGGAATAATTAAATGATTCAGTTACTAAAGTATTTTTCAACACTTTCTATTATATTTCCGATAGAAAAAGAAACTAAACAGTTTTACAGACGTTGTAAAAAAATGTTATATTTGAAATTGTTGTTAAAAAAACTATCTTTAACAGATAATAACATTATATTGATCGCTTACGCAATACAAATTTTGAACTAACACAAATGAATATTGTTAAATTTTACAATTACTTTCAAGAAAAGATGCGGATAAACCAACTAATGCTTTCATAAAGTTTTTATTTCGCAAATATAATATGTTCAATATTATAGATCAGGGCTGGCCAACAAGTCGAACAGTTGGACACAAAAACGGATTATTTCGAATGCTAATAAAACGAGACAAAAAAACACGAAATAAGGCGAAGACTTGGAAGACTTTTTGACTTGGAAAAAAACAAATTAGAGAATGCAATTATACCTGTACAATCTGATTTAATTTTAAAAGTTGGGGGAGCTTGAAAAATCCCCATTTAACAAACGCACATTTTCCATACACCCTGTGCAAATATTTGATGTTCCAATACATATTGCTCTAGTACAGGGGTGGCCAACAAGTCGATCGTAGCGATTTTTGGTCGATCGCGAAAAAGTTGGACACAAAAACTGATTATTTCGAATGTTAATAAAACGACACAAAAAAAAACACGAAATAAGGCGAAGACTTGGAAGACTTTTTGACTTGGAAAAAACCAAATTAGAGAATGAAATTATACCTGTACAATCTGATTTAATTTTAAAAGTTGGGGGAGCTTGAAAAATCCCCATTTAACAAACGCACATTTTCCATACACCCTGTGCGAATATTTGATGTTCCAATACATATTGCTCTAGTACAGGGGTGGCCAACAAGTCGATCGTAGCGATTTTTGGTCGATCGCGAAAAAGTTGGACACAAAAACTGATTATTTCGAATGTTAATAAAACGACACAAAAAAAACACGAAATAAGGCGAAGACTTGGAAGACTTTTTGACTTGGAAAAAACCAAATTAGAGAATGAAATTATACCTGTACAATCTGATTTAATTTTAAAAGTTGGGGGAGCTTGAAAAATCCCCATTTAACAAACGCACATTTTCCATACACCCTGTGCGAATATTTGATGTTCCAATACATATTGCTCTAGTACAGGGGTGGCCAACAAGTCGATCGTAGCGATTTTTGGTCGATCGCGAAAAAGTTGGACACAAAAACTGATTATTTCGAATGTTAATAAAACGACACAAAAAAAACACGAAATAAGGCGAAGACTTGGAAGACTTTTTGACTTGGAAAAAACCAAATTAGAGAATGAAATTATACCTGTACAATCTGATTTAATTTTAAAAGTTGGGGGAGCTTGAAAAATCCCCATTTAACAAACGCACATTTTCCATACACCCTGTGCAAATATTTGATGTTCCAATACATATTGCTCTAGTACAGGGGTGGCCAACAAGTCGATCGTAGCGATTTTTGGTCGATCGCGAAAAAGTTGGACACAAAAACTGATTATTTCGAATGTTAATAAAACGACACAAAAAAACACGAAATAAGGCGAAGACTTGGAAGACTTTTTGACTTGGAAAAAACCAAATTAGAGAATGAAATTATACCTGTACAATCTGATTTACTTTTAAAAGTTGGGGAGCTTGAAAAATCCCCATTTAACAAACGCACATTTTCCATACACCCTGTGCGAATATTTGATGTTCCAATACATATTGCGCTAGTACAGGGGTGGCCAACAAGTCGATCGTAGCGATTTTTGGTCGATCGCGAAAAAGTTGGACACAAAAACTGATTATTTCGAATGTTAATAAAACGAGACAAAAAAACACGAAATAAGGCGAAGATAAGTTGGCTCAGTGATTTAGCGTTTCTGTGCAGATTTTACATCCAAGTTAAGCGATTTGAATTTAAAGTTACATGGAAAAAAGAAGTCGAATGATTAGTTGCATTAATGCTTATAAAAGTCAGTTCGTCATGTTGATTGTATAAAGTTGATTATTTTCCAAATATAAATGACCATTTACAAAACGATCCCAATTTTAATTATAACTTTGAAAAATACGTTGTAGAAACTAAAAAGTTAATTAGGATTTTGATTTGGTGATTTAAAAAAAAATTGAGGGATATTGATTTCCCTTTTAAGAAAGATTTAAATGTGAAATATATTGCTGCAAAAATTTCTGATATTTGTGACTTGTAAAAAAACTAAATTAGAGAATGAAATTATACCTGTACAATCTGATTTAATTTTAAAATCTAGGGAACTTGGTGAAGAAGACTTTTGGAAATATGTTAGTTGTGAGAAGTATCGAAATATTAAAAAATGTAGTGAATGTATCCATTCTTGTTTTGGATCAACTTGTTTGTATCAATCGGCTTTTTCATATTTAAAGTTAACAAAGACACAGCATCGTTCTTTACTTACCGAAGATTCATTACGATTATATTTATCGACCTCACTATGATCGCTTGTTAGAAGATATGAAACCACAAACTTCGTATTAATAAATCTTTTATTATACATATATTTTATGTATTCGTTTTTTATTTGTTCAATAAATATTATCGTTTCGTTTAAACTACATTTCTGCCATTCACTAGATATCAATTTTTAAAAAACTTGATTACGTCATTGTGTAAAATATTAATAATTTTACACAGGTAGATCGCGATCACTTTTTAAGTCGATTTCAAGAACAAACAAGTTGGCCCACCCCAAACTATAGATGTATTAATGAAGAAAAATCTTCTTATACGAGTATATATACATCTCGAGAATAAATTCTACCACTTTCAAGTCTGCTTCGTTTTTTGGTGTTTTATCAAGGTATAGCTAAAGACGTTCATTAAAAACATCCATTTTTTTTTCATGTACATCTGTGACATATATCGTTTGAGGGATGCAGAGAAATGGTATATAGCAACCTGTTGCGTGTAAAAGACATCTCGAAGAGCTGGGGGCACGTTGTTTCGAAACATCGCAGTCTCATTCGGTCCGATATAATTACCTGGACAATCGGCACCAGCACGTACGATACGCGGACCTTTTTCCTTCGCCAGATGCTCGCCACAAACAGCGCACGAACACCACGACCGGAATTATATCGGACACGAGGGGGTGGATACGTTTACACTTTGCAACGGCAGATTTCCACTGGCGGTGTTGACTTATAAATACGGAGTTATAGACAAGGTAACAGCTAAAAGTATATGGTCGGATATTTACGAGTATAGCTTGGTCCGGATGTAACCATAATATAGATATAGGTGCACCTATATATAGCGAGAAAATATTTGGCGGAAGTGGGAAACATGCTTCTTGTAATTTTGCGGCTTTAACGTTGTACACAAATACACACATACACAAATCCACGAGCCGACAAACAGACATACGGATATACGAACTAGAGATGAGCATCGAACCAATCTTCCGAAATAACTAGTTTCTTAATGAACACCGGCAACAGTCGGAAAATAGCATGCCACGTCAACTAATCTCTTATGAGCGATCCCCTCGTCGCTATTCATCCCTCACTTCTTCCACTATGTGACTTACAACATGCTCTTTATCTAAGCTTAGCTACCTTCTACAACTAATTGCATAATACCATCGTTCTACGAATATTACCCATACGTATCTCTCCTACGCTATAATACCTTCCAAATGTTCCTCTACTATAGTCCACACCTCACACCCGTACACATACGCCTTTAAATCTTTTTCTACCAATGCCTTCGTAACCTTACTTTGTAAGTACAAAAAAAAAAATGGACACCTCTTTTAATCTATCATGTCCTATTCTAGTGTCATCTTTCGTTCGCTTCGTTTCACTTCACACCTCATCATTTTCGTTTTATTGCATTTAATTTTCATATTGTAATCCCCAATGGTTACTTCCTGCATAAATATGCGTATTAATGCGTTGTCTTTTACCAAATGATAAAACTAGCCACATCGTGGTTGATGTGGTACCACGATAGCAAATATTATAATAGGTAAAGAAAAGAAAAACAACAAATTATTTAGTTTGGTATCGAAGGAATGAAGCAATTGTCGTAATTTTTGTCATATAAATCGTATAACTCTAAATAATTCAACACTTTTAAGTAATTTAAATGATCTAATTTGAATAGGATGACATGATTCACAAATATGCTCGGCTACAGCATTTTTATCTTTTCTAAATGAGCTAAATGCTTCTTAAATCTAGTTTCAATGGGTCTAGTGTTTGTCCTATATATATATATACAAGAACAAGATATTTCATAAATACCAGATTTTTGATTGAAATCAATAAAATCTTTGGGATTTCCTGGAAAATTAGCAAGATATTAGCAACTATTAGAAGTATAAAATGTTACTTTAAAATTGTATTTAAAAATATATTTTTTCTAAATATTTTGGAAGATATTTTCGGTATATATTATTAATGGATATAAAATTAATTGTTGCGATTATTTTTAATTGAAAAAAGATATGATTATGTGGTTGCAAAAGGAAAATGACCTATGGAAGTTGTTGGAAAATTAAATATTCCCTCGAATATTCATAAGTCGTACATCATAACATCAAAAGTAAAATTTTCGTTGTCTTTACCAGACGCTACATTTTTACGATGCCATAAAATTCACTTTGGCTGCGCCCACCTGGCACCGGACAATGGCATAAAGATATAGATGATAATTATTCCTCATCGAAAGATTAAAAAAACTTCACATCCGACTACCGTCAGAGATACATGAAGATTACGCAGAAAAGATATATATAACAATAAACCAATTAAAACGGCGTACAATAAAAAGGCAACATTAAATAACAACGAATTGCGCGAGCAAAACACTTGCGTGGCGAAGAGGTCTTTCGCTGCGATGTAATAATTGGATGTAGCGGCGAACAACCGCGCGAAGTAATTTGCGGCAGAAAATTATCGTTGCTTCCAAGCGATTAAATAAACATTTGAGTGCACAAATGAAATTGACGCTCGAATGACAACTGGAACCGTCGATATCCGGTCGCCGGAATAATAACATCTCCCGTTGACAATTGAGAAGAATGTTACAATTATGACCGTTACGGGACGACAACTATTCAAGACGCTGTTATAACGAAATACAGCGGAATGTCGGTTAACCGATTCTCGAAACGTACACTAGGATCTTTAAAAAAAAATTACGCTACTTCTGCAGCGTTCACTGAAACAGTTAAATTTCGATTTAATATTTGATAAGTGTGTAAAAAAATATGTTTAATTTTGTGCAAAGGAAGACGATTCGCTTCAGTTCGAAAAAGTGATATTCTGCTGTATTATTTGCACGCGAATGTACATTTCAATAAACAATTTTATTGCATTGACGTAGTGTTGTGTGTGGATGTAATTTCCGCAAATCTAGAACACAAATTGCCGCCACTAAACAAGATCCTGGACACAAAACAATCATTTAACTAGTGCAACTATACCGGGTGGACTAATAAAAATAAGCATTTTTCCAGTTCTATTGGTCAAAGAAATTGTTTAATCAAAATACATTGTCTAGAAAATATAAACTATTTATATACGCATTAATATACGCTCCTAATCTTCATCACCTCCTGCAGCACCACATTTCAACTGTTTAAACATCCTTTTTTTACTCATACTGATCCCTCACAAAAGTCTTCAATATATTTTTTGCAATACTTAAGTTATTAAATTTTCTACGAACGCTTTTTTCATTAAAATATGCGCGCAAATCAAAAATTTCCCGCTTTACAAAATATTTTAAAAAAAATTACAAATCGATGTATACGTAATTTTCTATCAATACATTTCTACGCGATTGGCACTTCGCTAAAATACAAATAAAAATAAAGTATATAATTTAATTTAAATATATCACAGAACAAAATAAAGGACTAAACAAAAACTGATACAACGCCGAAGTAAATAAAACACGGCAATTTGAATATTGCGTGCGTACGAAATAGTATTACAAATCCGCATTTCCGCTCTTGAATGAATGAAGAAGTATTTTATCAATGGTGTTAATACGACCATAGAATAACAACAAAGTGTACGTCGTACTAGACCTGCAAGTGAATATGTATCTGCGTATATTAAAAACAAGAAAAAAAGCAGTCAATAAAACTAACCATTCATTAGAAGACAATAGAGTTAAATCGCCGATACGCCCAAATAAAAGAACTAGTAATTTATGCAACGAGGCAGCGGACGTTCCACAAAATCATCAATGCACGGTCATGAATGACATATCGTATAAACAATGGTAAGAGGAATAAAACATCAAATCATTTATTATTCAGTAAACATAAATCAATCGGAAGATAGTCGATGTAAATATTGGATAACCGTTGTCGCACAAAAAAATAAATTGATTCGAAATAAAGAATTTGCTTTCGGGTTCCTATGGACAAAGATATTAAAACTTTGGTATGTCCTGCGATGAATAAACAGCCGTGTAAAATTGTAAAGTTCGTCTGCATTGGTAATACTTTCGAATATAAATTGGAAGTATCAAATTTGGTCCAAATAATTCGATAGAAGTTTTATTACGCTATCTTAATGTGTGAATAATTGAAATAAAAAAAATCCCGAAACATATTAAGTAGAAAAATGAACTGGTGATTATCGAAATTCATCTGAAGCGATATTAACATCAACAGATGTGAGATCCCAATTACAGCTGCAATCGTGAAATAATTTTCTACAGTGGCTGGGATTCGAACCCGCGAGTCAACTCGCAACAAAATTCAATCATGCGATTGCAACGAATTAAAAATTACTGATAATACAGATATTTCCTTTATAATATTGCGACAAATTCCACGTTGCGGAATTTGCTAGCAGATTTAATTTAGCATTTGTACGACGCCTCATTACTCATTACGTTTCGCACTTAGTTTAGCTTCAGAAGATGATATGGCACTTGGACGCGTTGAGCAAGGTCTCGCTATATATACATCAAATATGCCAAATAATTATACATAATAAAACACGCTTTTCTCCGTCCCTGTCCGAAACTTTCGATTTATTATTCGTGTGCCGTCCCTGGACGGATTTCAGTGTTTTTATTATCACCACAATCATGCTATTTTAATAGGTACGAATGGTACCGTTTTTTAGGGCTGTGTGATTAAAGGGACTGATTTACTAATTATACATAATAAAACACGTCTTTCTCCGTCCCTGTCCGAAACTTTCGATTTATTAATCATGTGCCGCCCCTGGACAGATTTCAGTGCTTTTATTATCACCTCAATCATGCTATTTTAATAGGTACGAATGGTACCGTTTTTTAGGGCTGTGCGATTAAAGGGTATGATTTACTAATTATACATAATAAAACACGATTTTCTCCGTCCCTGTCCGAAACGTTCGATTTATTATTCGTGTGCCGTCCCTGGACGGATTTCAGTGCTTTTATTATCACCTCAATCATGCTATTTTAATAGGTACGAATGGTACCGTTTTTTAGGGCTGTGCGATTAAAGGGTATGATTTACTAATTATACATAATAAAACACGATTTTCTCCGTCCCTGTCCGAAACTATCGATTTATTATTCGTGTGCCGTCCCTGGACGGATTTCAGTGCTTTTATTATCACCTCAATCATGCTATTTTAATAGGTACGAATGGTACCATTTTTTAGGGCTGTGAGATTAAAGGGACTGATTTACTTTCTCTGTCATATTGTTGTATGAAATGTGAAAAAAGGTTGGCTGCCCTGGGAGCCCGTCTGGCTGCGGAACTCGCGCTTGCGCGAGTAGTTGCTAGTATCGCATTATAAGTCAAATTTTTCCAGTATTTATGTGACATTCGCACAGGTAGATGTCGCTATAACTCGAGAAAAATTCATGTAATTTTACGCATGAAATGGATAATTTGGTTTAGTTGTTATATTGGCCTGTTAAAAAAATAAAATTATATAAAAACATATTTAAAACAAATTTTGACAGTTAAAAAAATATATAGTTCTAACGGTCCCAAACTGGAAAAGAACTACTTTGCTTATATATGCTGCAAATTCGCCGATTTTTATAATATCAAAACTACTTCATTTAAAAAAAAAGGCGATTCAAATAGTTTTAATGAAACTAGAAATTTCAGATGAATCAAAACTGACCTTACTCGTTGCTTCTCTAAGTGAATTATTCTTTTTTGTGTAATCCAATACGCCTATTACTGGGAAAATTTTCCATTATGTAACTTAAACAGTTGTTAATGTGTATTAAAAATATTACGTCCTTGCGATTTTTCGGCAAAAAAAATGTCCCGACTCAAAATATACTATAGCATTTTCATCGAATTACGGAAAGTTATTACAATTTTCGTGGTTTTGTTTGTAATATTTAAATTGCATTTATGCGGCAGATAAATATACTGGGTGGGTCTATAAATTTAAAGATTATTAAAAAAAAAATTGCGCAATGAACATTTAATTTAATATTAAACACAAAAAAAATGATAAATATGCCTCTTTCAAGAATAGCGTCTTAATATGTTCCATCGAAATGAGAATTTTTATTATTTTGTACTTCATTAAGCGCAACAATTTATAATACTTCATATAGTCAAACACACCTCTTAAAAATCAAATCAAATAATAGAAATAAAACGAAAATTTCGGAAGAATTAAAACCGAACTTCTCAATTTGTAATTTCTATAAATTAATTACCAACATGTCCAGCATCAAATCCACGAATTCGCCGAAAACTGCGGAACATCTGCAGCTGAATCTGCGGTTTGAATACAGATGCAAAGCATGTTCACTGAATCATATCATTATCAAGCAAAAAAATATTCTTTACAATCTACCAGCTCGAGCCATTTGGACCAAAGTAAGAGTTGAGGGGAAAACTCGTTCGATAAATTTCTTTGTTAAATAATACACGTACGAGTAGTATAAAAAAAAAAAAAAACTGTAATTGACTAAGTATTTCGCACATACTACAAATTCGCCTCGACAATAGCGATGGCAAACTGTAGGTCACTTTGAGGACCTAGTTCGTAGTTCATTTCAATATACCGTTCACGAACTATAGGTCGTCAACTACATCTTCTAAAAATGAACTAGTTCACGACCTATATGAAATACATGCACATACTGAAAATAATCTCTTCTTTTCTCAATATAAAAATATTAAATGGTAAAAAATAAATAAATTGAAATATTACAATACTTATTTTGAATTAGGAATGAGGAAGAAAAGACAAGAATGTTTATAATTTATACAAAACTTATATAAAAAGAAATATAATCTTCTCTAAGTACTCACGATTATTTATATGAAGTTCCAAAATACTTATTGATAGTTACTAATGAAAATGTTTACTACTTTACTAACACTTGAAAATTAAATGTACAAACTATAATAAAATGAACTAGATAGAATCGTTTTGTTTGGCGTTATAATTTATATTTTCTATTCCGCATCTTCTCTGTTCAAACTTCAAAGCTTTGATTTCATATTAAGTGATTGCATTGCACTCAGTATGAAATAGAAGAACTATAACATTTTGCATTATTGCAAAAATTTGCTATGGCATGACATATTTAAGAACATATTAATCTTGAGAATCTATTAATTATATTATTCCAAATGAAATCTGATTCCAACATATAAATATCGCATCGAGTTTCCTATTTCGTTCCGTTCACCAACACACTTCATCACTAAATAAATGTTAGTACTGTATATGTAATGTATACTATACTGCATCGTTTACGGGTCGTTGTGATTCATGAACGGTTTAGTACACGACGGGTTCAGGACCTAGTACAGTACATTAATACGTACATAGTAGTTCATAGTTCACGAACTAGGTCCTAGTGAACTATAGGTCGTTGCAAAACATCGTCACAGTACATTGATTGAACCGTTCAGAGTGAACTACACATCGCTTCTCGACAATATTAAATTTCAACGGAGGTGCAATTTACGCAGAAACTTTTAAGATAGTCATCTATTAAAAAATGGTTCGTCTCGAGCGGTATGACAGCGTCAAAACACATCACACTGATCTTGACACTTGACATTTACCTTTCGTAGAGAAAAACAACATCATCAGGCAAAACGGGGAGTATAATACGCTTTTTGTGCTACATCGGAGCTCTAACTTCATTTATCCGGTTTTTTTTTTGCCTCAACACGTAAAACTTCCACACCTGGTATCTGTACATATTTAAGAATATGTAGTTTAGAGGTTTTCCTGCTTGTTTATTTGTTTGGTTTTTTATGGAGGACGCACGTCTGTTCGTACGTACGTGCATGTCTAGTCCTTTCACATTGATGCCAAAACAACAATCTTAGATCAATCCATTTGTATATGAAGTCCAAGATTATTATTACCATTAATTTTGGATCAGCGGGCAGCTATAAAAAAACAACTTCTTTGTATATCAAAG
This sequence comes from Leptodirus hochenwartii, assembly GCA_947310635.1. Lineage (NCBI taxonomy): Eukaryota > Metazoa > Arthropoda > Insecta > Coleoptera > Leiodidae > Leptodirus > Leptodirus hochenwartii. Next base: position 32,588,301 of record OX371176.1, on the reverse strand, counting down.
TTTACAAATGCATTAGGAAATTTTTTTCATACTCTTCAATTTTCTTCAAATCTTCTACTTTAATTGGTTGGGTTTCTTTTTTAAATATTATTGCATGTGATGAATATACTTTACAGTAGTTACTTTTTCGTCGCTTCGTCTAGAACTCAACTTTAACTATCGAATGAAGAGTGAATTTGACAACGTGGCATTGTGTGTGTTTATACACTGCTAGAGTTGGCTGATGTTGCATACGGTAGCATATCCGGTTTCCATAATATATATCCGTTCGGTGATGGGAAACGCATAAGATAAACCAACAGCAGCACCAGAGTGTGGAAAATTATTTATAAACCCCATCCCGTAAAGATCATAGAAATGTATAATGGGCAAATCTGTACGACTTAAAATAAACAAGCGAACGATACGTACCATTTTAACAAACCCTTAAAAAATCATTAAAATTGCCATTACAAAAAAAAAAATTGATATCATCAATGATGGAATAATTTTTTTTTATTAAAAGTACTAATATATTAAAATTGAAGAAAAAAACAGACACGCACAGGGATTCGAATTAACGTGTCCTTTTAAGCTCGCATCTGCACGCTTAGAGCATGTAAAAATAAGCTATTTAAAACTGTATTAATTAAAAAAATTGTGCTGTTGAGAATCTTGGATTGTTCATTTTTTTATGGACATTGATTTGTATACGTGTTGCTTGACTTTCAATTTAAATTTTGATATATTTAAGCCATGGTATGAATCTTAAAATGTCTGTAATGACTTTTCCAATCGTATAAGGTCATTGACGGCGTCCCAATTTAACATTTGCAATGTTAAATTACTACCAAACACCCGCAGCTAAAACAAATGCTACATTTAAACGAATGATAAGCAGAATGTCGACTATTTTTAAATAGAACTAGATTATACAGAAATATATTATAATTTGTAATCAACACGATTTTCTATTAATACTTCTTCGCTGTAATATTGTACACGCACATTTTTCTATTGGCTTATTGAAAATTGTTTTTTCATTTTAAAAATTATCACTACGGTGTTAAATTAGAATATTATATATATATATATAAATTTAATTAATAATTTTTAATATTTTAAATTATTTTTTCATGATTAAATTATATACATGCTTGATATCAATCTAGAATTTTGTTATTACAATTGTCGGTCTGTAATTCTGTACCTTGAAACAAAAAGGGCCAATGTCCAAAGTGTGCAGGAAAAAAAATATATATTTTTTAAATATTTTACACTGTATATATTCACCAAATAACATGAATAATTAAAACAATTTTTTTTTATGAAAACCATTCGAAAACCCAAATACCATAACTTTAAAATCAATTACGAAAATGTATAAAAATTTAAAAACTCAATTATAATATTGGACATTGGCCATTTTTGTACAAAATTATAGAACAACGTTTTCGCAACTCAACTACTAGAGGTCGCGAACACAGAATAATTGCAAAAAAAAATTTAATTCACCAGACGTTAGATTAAGTAAAAACTATATTACAAAATCGCTGACAATTTTCAACACGTGCGAAATGGCCAGCCAAATAAATAAAACATCAACTGAATTTGTTGAATATATACACGGTGTGCCAAAAAAAAAAAACATATAAATCAATACTGTTTACAAGAGGCCACACTATTCAGGTCCACCCTGTATTTGCGCACCGCTATAAACTTAACTTCTATAATATTCTTTTACATCATAAACTATAAACATTATAAAAGCTACTATGACCTATGGTCTCACAATAGATCCAAATTAAATATTAACAACCGATTTGTAAATAAATAAACAAATATCAATCAATTCTGAACCATTTTTAAGATTATGCGAAGGTTCAAAAGTTGTCGACATTTATTATCGTCTAATTAAATAAATACAGGGGCGATATTTTATGCGATTACCAAATATGAATTAATTTAGTCAATAAGCATTTCTATTCGTTGGCAATTCATTCATGATTCTCATTCGTAATTTCAGCGTCACTCCCAAAGACGCGTACTTTCTATTTAAATTCAACAGGCATATACAGGGTCACTACTAAACAAAATTATATTATGTTTATCATACTATGTATATGATTTTTTTTTGGATACTTCGTCGCAGAGTATTTAAAAAATTAAACTAGCTCATTTTGTACGAGATGGTATTATTAAGTTAATTATAAAAATTAAGTGTTAATTAATTTTTTATTTATACTTGTACTATATAACTAGTTTCTGCGTACATATTTTTATTTTTACTATTCCATGTCTGGTATTATAAATATTTTATTTTTTGTTCTACAAAAAAATAGCACAACTTGAAAAGCTGACGAGATCTTTTTGGAACATTATTAAAATTTTGTACTTAATTTTGTTGTTGTTGATAAAACCAATAAATCGATTTATTATTGTATAATTTCCGTAACAACCTGTAGTTTAGTGCAAAACAGCAGAAGATGAAATAGCAGTTAGTTACAATTTTCTTATTTTTTTGTAAATATTACGTTGCGTGTACGTAATACGATAAATACGTGTAACAATACGGAAAGAAATGCAAAATACGTTCAGCACGATTTGAAAGGAAAAGCCAATTTCGAGACAATTAACGTATTATGTTCGATTTGAGCAAGTTTCTAATTATAGAACGAAATATAGTGTCCGAAACAGTACCAGGTACAAAGTCCACGATATAAAACAGTACCAGCATTATTTTCATTCATAATTACGTTGCATTCGCTGTGTAAAAGAATGCGCGCGCGATGTCGAATAATAACGTTCTACAAACAAGCGAGCTAATTATTTGAGCTGCTGATAAGATTTGCCAGTTTGTAATTACAAATATTGAATACTTTAGATCGTGAGTGGTAGATGCCAATATTTGCTATGCAGCCACTTCATGATAAGCCGCCGATTGCAAATAAAACATTTTAATTTTATAAACTGTTGATTTTTAACTAGCGAGCGATAAATGGCACTTCCGATTCGAATTAAAGTGTATTTTTCTAATTTGTGTTTCTAAACGAAACTAAATGAGTTTTTTATAGTTTATAGCGAATTTGAGTTATCTTATAGCATAGGGCAATTTACTGTCTCAATATTGGTAGCGCTGCTTGTCAGTTATCAAACGTCAAACTACAAAATAAAGCAACAAATTGTTTGATTTAAATTTTGTCGCTGAAATGTACAATTGTACGTCAAACTACAAAAGAAAACAACAAATAGTTTATTTTAATATATTTGACAATTTATTTCAAATGTGTCAATAGCAAAATGTGTCAAAACAGCGACTACCAACAGTCAAAAAATTCCCTAAATTTTGAAATTTCGATTTTTTATTGAAAAATCGCATAAAAAACGTAAATTAGAAAAAAATTGTATAAAAAAACTCATTTCATACGTCATTTCTAAACTTGAACTCGTGCAATAAAACCTGCCTTATGAAATTCGTTCTTTAATATACTATTATCTAATCTGGTCGAGTGCCATATACTCAGATAACTTTTCCGATTAATCATTTCCAAGAGGTTTTTTTTTTTTATTAGAAAAAAAAATAGTTTTATTAGATGAAATATTTATTTTTTAATGCTAAATTATATATTTTTTAATTCGCCTGGAATTGAACCAAACATTTTAGTTTCGACAAAAAATTCTAATACTGCCGGTAGAATTGGTTTAGGAATATAAAATCGTCGATAAGTAGCAAATAAAAAAATTCCTGCAGATGTATAAAAGCTTCAAGTACATAAGCGTTAATTACAAGAATTTTATTATCGTGTAAGCGATCCGGGCGTCACTTCCGATGACGATCAGCTAGCAAAATGGCGGCCGGTTTGCAATGTATATATAATATATACGAACTTCCGGTCCTGGTCTGACTGCCTGACTATAGGACAGACTATACTGCATCACTATACTTTACGTTCAGGCCTAACCAACTTATTTCAGAGGAGCATCGCATTTTTACAACTATACTTTCGCAACATTATTGATATTAGAACCGACAACTTCTCGCAATTTGGCTTTTGCAAACATTGTCTTTCAAAAAAAAATATGTGGTTGATAAATTTACGAAAATATTTCAAATTATCAACAGTTTTCGTGTCTATTTTACACGATAATTGCATTTTTATGATCCGACTTGACTTGATTAGTATATAATTTTAAGATTCATTTTAATTCCATTATCTAATCTGATAAATGAAATTATATAAAAAAAATATTCCATTTGCACCGGCGATTTGATTATTCCTTTTGACAAAAAAAATTACTGAAACATCCTACAAATAATTATGTATATTTTTAATATAATTCGAAAATTAATTTTAATTGTTTCATAATATTATAACAATGCGTCAAAATAGGAATAACATTTTAATTATGGGTTAAGTAGTAAACAAACAAAAAAAAGGAATTTTATTTATTATATTCATTTTATTTAGTTTAAGTTAAAGAGAAATTCGTTTGTTTATATATATTTTTTATATATTCGTTTATTTTCATGTACATTTTATCTATATTTTGCTTTTCTTAATAGTCTCTTATTATTATTATTAAAAAAAAAAATGTCGATCTTAAAAATTTCCTTAAGTCATCACATATTGTAAAATTGATCATTTTTATACAGTATTTTTAAAAGATATCTAAAAATGTTGTAAAAAGATTATATAAGTGAAGTTTTTTTTTTTGAAGCATCGATATTTACCAAAAACAAACCTTTTTTTTTTTTAATTAAACAAATGTATAATAGACTTGAAAAAATATTTTACTACTTAAAAACTTCTGGATTTCAAATTTAAATAAAATGATAATGGACAAAAATAATAATATACGTCTCAAGACAAAAAAAAAAGTTTAATCTTCAAATTGTTGAGATTTTCTAAAATTTTATGCTAGTGAGCAAAATATGAGCCCCAGGGCTAAATCAAACACAATAGATCCAATTGAAAATAATACACATTTAATTTTTCGAACGTCAAAAAAGCTCTCTAAAATAGTATTTATTAAAGTTTCATATATTGCGAGTTAATTATAAAATTTTCATGCGTTCTTAGAATCTTGATTTGGCCATGCCTGCCGTAGATATCAATATAATATAGTATAGCAATATTCCTTAATACACAAGGCTACCATAACATTGACTGTACTGACGAATCTTATTACATATTTGTTCTTTCAATACCAGTAAAAATAAATAAAGAGTGTCTTGTACAAAAAATATATTTATTCTCCGTGCATTTGTAAGTACATATTGAATGTTTGCTTTTATACGTTGTTGCATAAAGTCCTTTTAACCGAGAAAATGTTCCACGACGAAGATATTATTTTTCAAAAAATCATTTCACATCTTTCATTATTTATTATATTCAAAAGAACCGTTGGACATTAGAAAATTGCTAATCAAAGATTTGATGAAAATCGCTAGATTGTTTAAAAAAAATCTATCTTCAACAAGAACGTTTAAAAAAAAAATATCGCAGCGATGCTAAAAAAAAATTAATTTGGCTTTCGGGTGAACTGAGCTCATTTCTTTACAGGATGATAAAAAGGATCAGCTGTTACACGTGTCAACGATTTAATTATTGATCGATCGATTATCTTGATGACGTATTTCAATTATCCAACAAAAAAATTTATCAACAACATTTTATCGTGATAATAATAATTACGTAACGGATATTTATTACGATATTAATTTATTATATTATTCCTATAGCCAGGCCAGTTGAGCATGTAATTTATACCTACCCGCATTTTATTATTTTAATTTAAAGGCACGCAAAAAAAAACACCCGAGTAATTTATTGTAATTATGTAAATTTACATCGGAAAAGGAATGTGTAACGTTGCCTTTTTACGGAAAATAAGCAATTTTCAATACGTGGAATATCTAACAAAATGCAACTCGTGCGAAATAATCGTAGTTGAAAATCTACTGCAATCGTAAATTTCGAATTTAAGAAAAATGTTCGGGTAATTTTTTTTAAAGTAAGTTTATAGTAAACTGAAAATATCCAGACGCGAATAATTTATGTTGAAATTTCGTTCACGCTCTCGAAAAGTCAGCTGTTTAAAAAAAATCGCCCGAACGAAATTCGAAAACTCTCAAGTAACTGACTGTTAGAAATTTATACTTTATTTATTTTAATTCCCGGTTTTTTGATGAATGGACTATTTCGCAGTTGGTTTTCGCTTTGGGTTCCCGGTACCCCGAACCTGATACGAAGTTACCGATATTCCACTAAACGTATTTTCGGCGGAATTGACTCGGAGAATGGCCAGGTAAAAACAGTGACAGGCGGGGGGTCCCCGGTTAACGCGGTAGCCATGTGGCCCCGTTGTATCAGCTGTTGTAAACCGTCTAATAATGTAACGCCCACACACGTCCGGTCCTGCCATTATACATATATATGCCACAACACAACGCAAACACGTCCTCTAAACGCTGGACCGTAACCAACATATTGCTCCAAAAAAAAAATACATTTCCAAACAACCCGCGATCAATATTTTAATTCGACGAAACATCAATAATCGATCAATTTTTTTATTTATTGCGAAACTTACTTTTTTGATCCCAAAATTAACTGTTTATATATACAGAGTGTTCTGTAATTAATGAATACGGTCGAAGAAAAAAACAAACTATTTTGTAACAAATAAAGATAATGGCTAGGTTATTAATTGTATATATTCATATTATAAAAATTCAGTCGAACTAAAATTGAATTCACTAATTTGATTTGATTTGATCTGAAATCAGACACATGTAAAATTATATATACGAAGAGTGCACAACAAAAAACGATCCACAAAAAAATTTTTATACGCCTATTAAAGTATTATTTTTAGTGAATTAACAATTTTGACAACAATAAGAAATTTGTACTAATTTTGATACAATTTAAAAGTTCCATTCAGAAAGTCCTAAATTTATTGCTTTGTTTTTTATGGACACTATTATTTACTATACTGTACCAGAATTTCATTATTAAAAATTAAAAATAAGTATATTCGTAAAAAATTCGATATTATTATTAAACTAGAGGTTGTTCTTGTGGTTTTGTACAAAATAAATAAATAATTCGCTGATTAGTTGACGGAATCGTTTTACGTAAATTTTCGCAAATTCAAGGTGAATCTCTCTTCGATTCGCGACCGAAAATGGTAAAAAATAGCGACCAGGTGTCACAGGACACTTCATTTTACGCGCAAGTTACCATTTCGGTTTATGAGATGCCCTTATGGAACCGCCGAGGAATATATATATATATATATATAGATTTTATAACCCGGTGGTGTAAGAATTTCTGAGCACCATGGTTGATGGTACAGCCGAAGCACTTCAGGTTAAGAATGCAGAAGTGGAGTATTGAATCGAAGGCAGGTGTGCTTAATAGTGCAGTATCTTCGTGCTATCGGAGAGTACTCAAGAAAATGGTAGAATGTAGGCGATTCGAATATCCCACATATCCGTGCATATGGCTTAAAAAGCGAGCTGTTAAGCGAGGTGGTGGTAATACAGGGTGTTTCAAATGTTACGATACAAAAATCCACCAATGTGAGAATTTGTTTCGAAATTTTTGGCGAATCTGATTTTTCGCAATTAACATCACACGAGAAATTTGAAGAAAAAAAATACCAAACCGTTCATTTATTCCTCTATTATATACAAAATTAATCGCGAGCACATTATTTTACTAATATTTTACTTTTGAGCAAATTCTAAAATTTTGAAACGTATCTACAAAAAAATTAATCGTTTGTATTGAACGTCCTTGTATGGTAAATCGATTCATTACAAACAAAAACATGAAAAACACATACATAATTATAAAAATCTTTCGAGATAAACTTGAAACAAAAACTTGATAAACAAAGAAAAAACACTAATAGACTCTTATTAATTGATAAGTGTTATTTGCGTTAAAGGACTCATACTTTATTCCATTGATTCATTTATTCATATAATTTCAAAATTGCAAAATTTCGAAATTACTAGTAAATAGCACGTTAATTTGAGATTATAAGATTATCATAAAATTAATATCCTATACATTTCCAAATTAAACGTAATTTAAATCGACTAATATATGAAAAACTTTACGACATGTTTCCGAATTCAATAGCAAATTGTACAAAAGAATTTTTAATGTAAACATTTGTAGCCGTGCGGATTTAATATGGAAGTACGTGAAATTATATTTGGCCATAAAAATGCTGTTTGGATTTGAAATTTGGTCACCGGGTATAATTCAACAGCATCCCTCATATAGTGATAGCAATAATGGGGGATTATGAATGTCGTTTTCTTTTACGGTTAAACTTTAATGGTTTAAAGGATGCGACCCACCACAAATATAGTTAGCAGGTAATAACATACCAAGTCGTGGGGCGTTAAAAAAAAAAATAACATCCTGTATATGCACAAGTCGAACCAAACGAAGAATGACAATGTATGATTATTTATATAGGCAGTTTATACGGTTTTAGGATGTTTCGGATTACTACAACTATATCTGTCCACACACGAATTTACCATTTACCAATAAAAGTCCGTCGTTAAAGCGGCCTTAAAAAAAATTACAATAACGCGACAACTTGTTGTTAATCCCAACCCATAAAAAGTCAAGGGAAAAATCGTTTATTTTATTACAACGCGAGCGCATGAATGAAATAAACATGTTTTTTTTACAAGCTAGATGGAAGCTCTTCAAATTTTTCATTCAATTGTAGGCAGGACATGGAGGAGCTAGAAAATGTGGAACAGATAGATGAGGAGGACTTAGGTCCTAGCATACCTAGGTCAGAGTTTCATAGAGCATTAAATGATTTACGGAATAACAAAGCAGCGGGGATTGATATGATACCAGCCGAATTAATAAAACACGCAGGGGAAAATATGCAGGAGCGATTATACAGATTAGTTTGTAAAATATATGAGAAGGGAGAAGTACCACAGGATTTTCAGCGTAGTAGAATAGTAACAATGCCGAAGAAAATAGGAGCTAATTTGTGTGAGAACTATAGGACCATTAGCCTACTATCACATGCATCGAAGATATTGCTAAAGATTATTTATAGGAGATTAGAAAATAAAGTAGAGGAAAGGCTAGGAGAAGATCAGTTTGGTTTTAGGAAAAACAGAGGGACGAGGGAGGCGATTTTAGCACTAAGAACAGTAGTAGAAAAAAGAATGAGGGTAGGAAAGGTAACTTGCATAGCTTTTGTAGATTTAGAAAAGGCATTTGATAATGTAGATTGGGACATAATGTTTAGAATTTTAAAAGAAACGGGTATAGATTATAAGGATAGGAGAATAATTTTTAATTTATATAAACACCAAACTGCCTTAGTTAGAATTGAGGGGGAAGAAGAGGTAGCAAAAATAGGGAAGGGAGTTCGGCAGGGATGTACCCTTTCACCGTTATTATTTAATCTATATATAGAAGATGCAATAAACAAAGTAAAAGAAGAGTATAGTGTAGGTGTGAATGTACAGGGAGAGAAAATATATATGTTGAGATACGCCGACGATATAGCTATATTGGAAGAAAGCGAAAAGAATTTAGAAAGGGTATTGAATGGTATGCAGGCAGTATTGACTAGGGATTTTAACATGAAAATAAATATAGGTAAAACTAAAGTGATGAGGTGTGACAAAAAGGAATGCAGTAGAAAAATGAGGATCACAATAGGAGATAATAGAATCGAAGAAGTGTCAGATTTTTGTTATTTAGGCAGTAGAATCACAAAAGATAATCGAAGCAAGGTAGATATAAAGTGTAGGATATCACAGGGTAGGAAGGCATTCGTAGAAAAGGAACAGATTTTAAGATCAAATATTGACTTGGGTATTAGAAAAAGATTACTGAAGGTATATGTTTGGAGTGTAGCACTGTACGGGTGTGAGGCGTGGACTATAGGAAAGGAAGAGAAGCGTAGATTACAAGCATTCGAAATGTGGTGTTATAGGAGGATGATGAGGATTGGTTGGGAAGATAAAGTAACAAATGAAGATGTACTAGAGTTAGTAGGGGAGAAGAGAAGTATTTGGAGAGTGTTACAGCGTAGGAGAGACAGATTAGTAGGGCATATCCTTAGACATGGGGGGATTATGCAATTGATCATAGAAGGTAGAGTGGAGGGAAAGAGAGGGGTAGGTAGGCCTAAATTGGAGTATGTGAGTCAGATAGTTGAAGACGTTGAGATGAATAGCTATAGGGAGATGAAGGGATTAGCTCAGGATAGATCGGCATGGCGTGCTGTTTCCAACCAATCTTTAGGATTGCGGACTCTTTAACTAACTGTTGGATACATACAATTCCCACGTCAAAGAATAGAAAGTAGTGCGCAATTTCATTCTATATACAAGAGTGTATTTGCCCACACTTTTAGTTCGATATAAATCGATGTATAATAGCGATCTTGACGAACAGAATATCCGAAGCGTGTAGCTCATTTCGTCAAAGAAATTAATTTAACTTAACACTGGAAGTACCGCAATTACCAAAATTAAATGCAATAAAAGGTGGACACCGCTGTTTTTTTTTTATGCAGAATGCTGTTTACAATCTGACTTTTGAGAGAGCACAATTTATCAGTGACGAATCTGAAAAGAAATTCCTCATAATGCATTCGAATTTAGCTCGTACTACGAAAATTCAACTTACCAACGATGTAGAAAACGGATAGTACCGTAACGGGAATAATTACGTTTTTAAAATGATATGCAAGAATGGAATGCCATTGCGGGCGTGACAATCGCGCGAAAGAAATGTTAAATAGATGCCATCAAAGAGCCAGTAAATAGCTTAAACAGGAAATCGATAGAAAGATGGTGAAGAAAGTGCATGTTAAAGAAACCGGATGTGTAAAATCGAGAATATACGAAAAAATTACGATACTTTCATGGGAAAACTGTCAAAGGGAGAATGTGGAAAGTGAAAGTACGACAAAACCTATCATATTTTCCAAGTTGAGCAAATAGTCGGCGAATAAAAAAAACCGATTAAGTCCATATTTTGATCAAATCATATTAAAGCAGTTTTTTTAAATTTCCAATGTGATTTCTTGTTTTTTATTTCCAACAAGCGCTTTTACGACGTAAAAGAGACTTCGTCTGTTTTCGTTTTCGTTCCATTAAGCGGCGCAAAACGAACAAAATCCATCAAATTAAATCCACCACAAACCCAACACGTAAAATGGATTTCATAAAACCTAGGACTTGTGCAAATTTACTTCTAATCCCACGATATATTCCACACCACCGCTCAATTGATTGCATTCGTTAAATTCCGGCTAATTGCCTATACGCCGCTACAAATTAAATGTACGCGTGTTATACGCTGGACGAATTGAAAAAAATATAACAATCGTTTCGGTGGCCGGTATTTGTGCAATGTGACCATTAATGAAAACGAAACGCATTTATCGTCGCTCTGTGGCGTGTGTTAGCACAGGGCATTATGTAGGAGTGACTGTAGGCAGAACACAAAATTCGGTCCATTGCAAATTACAAAAGTACTTGGTCGCACTATTACCCAGAAATATCACACAAATAAACACACTGCGAAATTTTTATATAAAGCATAATCATTTTACTATACATCCGCTTTTTACGTAAAATTATACTACAACTTTAACAAGACTCTGGTTAATTTGTGTGTGTGTGTGTGTGTGTGTGTGTGTGTGTGTGTTAAGAAATCTCCCAAAAAAATAATTTTAATGAACAAAACATTGAATAAAACTTGATGTCAATCAATAAAACATTTTAAATCATAGTACGTGCATTTGCACCATTACGATTTACTACAGCCTTTTAAAATTTAGTGGTTAAATATAAAAATAATATTAAAATATAAATACCAAATTTTTTTAAGCATATAAATAGCTAACGCGACACATGGATTAAAATCCGTAATGGTGAGGCGTGGGCAAATATGAAAGTAAGAGAAACGTAGAATACAAGTATTTGAAATGTGGTGCTATAGGAGGATGATGAAGATTGGGTAGGGTGTCAAATGAAACATCGCTAGAATTAATACAGGAGAAGATTTGGAAGAAATTACAGCGTAGGAGAGATGGGGAATTTGTTATAGAAGGTAGAGTATATAAAAATGAAGGTAATATATAATTGTGAGGTTTTAACGAATCGTTTACGAATGAGACGTATTCCCTGAATAAACTGGATCGTCGCGTTTAAGTTTTGTTCGGTACTATCCGTTTGTAACGAGTACGATTCTTCATATGAATTCAGTGGGTGCTGCGAGAAAGATATACCAGAACGAGCGAAGTCGCTGCTTTTCAATCCGCCTCTTGTATAATATCGGAGAGCATGTGCTTGTCCCGTGCACGAAACAGACAGCGAAATTTACCACGGAGGAGAAAAAAAATTAAAATTCTTTATACGTCGAGATTGCACGTGGGCTATCAGAAAATACACCGCCGACAAGCCATGGGTTTATTGTCGTAAATATGCGCGGCTATCTACTGAGCGATCCAGAAATAATTCGAACGTACGAGTTAGCGAAAAATATATATAAAATTGTCGAGATAAACAAATTTTTAATCATCTCTGTTCGTCGTACCATTTAACTTGATTTAATTTTAAAAAAATCGCAATATAATCTTAAATCGGCATTTTAGCTGCAACATTGAGCGCTTCGTAATATTAGTTTCATTTTAGGATACGCCAAAAATGTGATATGGAAATATTATTATTCACACAGGTGACATGTATAATTTACTGCGGTGAAAAACATACCGAATTGTCGCGCGAAAATTGTTAGTTTTATGCATATATTGTACACATATTTCAATTTTTATTCGACAATAAGTCGTGAAATATTACAATTATCTGTGTAAGGAAATAGCTTGGCTAAGCCATAAATTAATATAAATAGAAATTAAAAGTTTGGAATAATTTATAGAAGACTTGTCTTTTCAAGGATCTCTGTGTAGAATGGAATTTTCAACCTACTGCGTACATTTAAATTAGTAAATGAATTTTAGTTAACAGATATTATTTTCGTTTTCAAAGTTTGATTTAAAAATTAGTACGTACTAATTATTTGCAAGCTCGAAATAATGTCACGTATATATGTGTGGATAATATTTACTCAAACGCTCGGTATATTGCCATATTTAGTGGACATATGGCTGATTATTATATCATTACATTACAAACATGGCGGAATGGTCTTTATAAACAATTCTATTACGATTCGCCATTTTTGCTAATTATTATTGAATACAGTATCGCGTACAGGATGTAACAGAATATACAATGCGTCAGTTATATAGAAGTTTCGCGGAGCGGAATTTAAATAAAATGCATAGGTGCTCACTTTCTAGGCGGAATAAAAATGCGAAGCCAGACGAAAGCTCGTAAAATAACGAAATTTACGCACAGCCGGTATTTTTGGCAAATAACACATTGTCGTTATTGTTTACATTTGGCATATAAACAAGATCGCCCGAATTGATGATCGGCGACGTTAACAATAAACAGAGTTTATTTATGCTTAATGTAAGCTCCTATATAACCGGCTATTTTCGACAATATTCATTTCAGTCTGGATACAGGGTGCTATCAATACGCACATTAACCATGCAGAATTTCTTTCGTCAATTGAGCGATAGCCAACAATTTTTCAATTCTTTATTCGTTCTCACACAACAACATAATAATTATGTAGAAAAACTTGGCGTTTGACTGCTCAATAGCGATGTGTAGTTCACTCGCGAACCGTTCACTCTGAACGGTTGAATGTGACGATGTTTTGCAACGACCTATAGGTCACTATAACCTAGTTCGTGAACTATGAACTACATGGTACGTATTGATGTACTTGTACTTGTACGTCGTGTACTAAACCGTTCATAAATCACAACAGCTCGTAAACGATGCAGTATAGTATACATTACATATACAGTACTAACATTTATTTAGTGATAAAGTGTGTTGGTGAACGGAACGAAATTATATGTCCTTATATATATGTTTTGTATAAATTATAAACATTGTTGTTTTTCTTCCTCATTCCTAATTCAAAATATGTATTGTAATATTTCAATTAATTTATTTTTACTATTTAATATTTTTATATTGCGAGAAAAAAAGAGATAATTTTCAGTATGTGCATGTATTTCATATAGGTCGTGAACTAGTTCATTTTAAAAAGATTCACGACCTATAGTTCGTGAACGGTACATTGAAATGAACTACGAACTAGGTCCTCAAAATGACCTACAGTTTGCCATCGCTACTACTCAATAAAAATAAAATAAACTACAGCAATGAAAATTATTTAATTATTTTAATAATTAAATAATTATTTAACATCGTAGTCGTAATTTTTAAAATACAGCAATGAAGTTAAAAGCAAAATTTATAAAAATTTAGTACAAGCTAATATATATTAGAACTCATTCTAAGAAATCTAATAAAATTTCGTTGCTATTGTTAATATAATTATGAAAAGCCTACAAATAATATCCACACGCCATTGTTGCCGAAAGCAATTATTTCTTAGATTTAAAAAGATACACTCTTATCGTTTCATATCATATATTCTTCCTTGAAAGTCTCCTTCTTTCTCTTCTTCGCGACTCCTGAATAGCTACTTCCAAATATCGTCGAAATTTAATAAAAATGACGAAAGCCGCGTACAAATTAAATTCTATAAAATTACATAAGATTATAAAAGCCGCGAACAAATTAAATTCTATAAAAATACATAGATTATAAAAGCCGCGTACAAATTAAATTCTATAAAAATACATAAGATTATAAAAGCCGCGTACAAATTAAATTCTATAAAAATACATAATTATAAAAGCCGCGTAGAAATTAAAAACAGTTGGGGAATGTAATATTCGATTATTTTCTGGTATACAGATTTCAAGTAGCTGACCATATAAAGAATCGTATGTGAATCAGTGTGTTGTTTGTATAATAGAAAAATGCTTTAGAAGCATGCTCAGAAGTAGTATGGTACGATTTAATTCGGTATTCACCACTGTGCTGTCGTATTAAAAGCGCATAAGCATAGAAACTTCACTTCCTATTCGGAGAATGAAACAGATGGAAGGAAGTTGGTAATAGATTGGCAGTTAGCCTTGTTCAGAGACAACAAGTACGTGGTATGTACAATGTTATGTAGTATAATATAATGCAGGCTAAATGCCACGTACAGTACGGTCGGTACTGTGAGTAAATGGCTGTGCAATTGTTCAGGTACTATTACTGAGTAAAGACAACAATTCCAACGGAGTCACCGGCATCTAATGGAGTCCGCGACCATAACAGTACCGAATAATCGCGGCTCTACATAGATTAGAAAGCCGCCCGAACAGAGACTTTCTTCTACTGAACAGATTGGGTTGATTGTAAATCTAGCCACGCGTTAAATACAACACGCAGTGACGCTAAAGACAAGTACCAACGGCTACACCACCATCACCTTCATATTCGATATAATGCATAGGGAATTATCCGAACAATGTATGGCGCTATTGAGAGAATAACACGACGCAATAGCCGCGACTTAGTCCATTATACAAACACGCAGCAGTCTTCCGCAATGAACAAACTGGCGCGTTTCTTATAGCTAGACCTCCATTGATAATCTTCGATGATAATGAAAAACGCGCTTCATTGTTTCCGGTTGATTTATGAATGAAACACTGTCTGTGTGTGCATGGCGCGAGTGAGACCACCGCACATCAACATCACCAAATAAAATAAACGGTTTTATCGAATGTACGTAAAATTACATGTCGGACAAGTCGCCCACTTTCTAGTTAAGAGAATTATAATCAGTTAAAAAGCCGGTTATTTATATATATATAACCCACCGAGTGAGAATAACAGCGGAGTCTGGACCAGTGCATTTGAAACGGCGTAGATTACGACTTACCGTTCGACAAATGGTAATCCAACACAAGAATTAATCCGATAGCTCATAGTAGGACGACACCACCCATTATATCCGTTCAAATCCTCAAGAGTTTATTGTAAGTAACGAACACACTCCGCAGCGAAACAGCACCTGGTGCGATTCGACGAATTCGAAAGGAAAAGCGCGTTGGTGTTTTTATTCAAATGGCCACCGCGTACCATATCGACCTATCTTCGCGAATTGTTTGTTTTTTCTTGCATACTACAGACACTGTGCGATTTTTAAAGGCGCAACACACACGTAACGTGGACGTACTACGACTGGGTGCGCTGAGGCACGCACCACTACGAAACGAATACGTCGTTCTTCAATGGACTCGGATTCTCCAGCATTGGCGGCACGGTGGCAGGGGGTACCCGGTGCTGCCGATGCCTAGTTGTAGGCCGTGTGTCTATATTGATTCGAGCAGTGCCCGTCAAAATGTTGGTGTCTCGAATTGCCCTATACCAGTGGTGGCGTGCCGTTTTACGTGCGCGTGCCAAAAATTTCCAAGTCATATTTATCGAGTGACTGACGTGCCGCCGGGCTGTTATTAATAGGGAAATAAATTATGTGCAAATTGATTTTACACGTTTAAAAAGTAACAGAATTTCTTAGAAAATAACTTGTACAACAAAAATCGATAGCATTTAATGAGATTTTTGCTGTTGTACCAATGGATGCCAAATGCTTTATATCTGGTTCATATTTCGTCAATTTTAATAATGTACACGTCGAATTAGATTCATCAGTCATTCTATTGCTTGAACTGTCTTTTATGATATTCATTTCGGAAAACAATCACAAGTAGAGGAGAAAAATGATAATATAACGGTCGCTAATTTTTTTTAAACAACTAAAATCTTCAGGAATAGTATTCCAAGTTATCAATAGTTCCTCTTCAGCATTCTTTTTAAGTACGCCCAATAATCGAGCATTTTTAATTATTTCCAACTCTTTTCTCAAATCGACCAATTTCTGTGTCCATATTGAACTCGATTAATAATTGCATTTTTATATCCTACAAATTCAGCCATTCGAAAATCTTACCTGACCTGGGCTGTGTAAATCTCAGTGGCGGCTCTTGACATTTCAATCGAGGGGGAGCGCTTTTTTTTTTAAATAACATAATAGTAAGAAATCTTACCTAAAATTGATGCAAAATGATTAAATTCAATCATTTCTTGAAAGTGGTATTCCGCTCTTCTATTTTTCATTGATATAAACACTTCTTGCACAAGTTTGTGATCAATTTAAATCAGGCAATGGCCTACCTAATTCTTTAATTTTTACTTTGTCCTCAAGAGAAAGTCTACAAAACTCTATTTTCAATAAAAAAACTAACACTATTCATTTTTATTAAATTATTTCTATTAAATATATTCTTGGAGAAATACGTGGCAAAATCGTACATACGTAACTACACAGAACAATGCAACTGTCTTATCTGGCTATTCTATATCAATTTTCCTGTATACAAGACTAGGCTTCTCTGTTTGGATACTAAAGAATTGCCAACGATATATTCTTAGCTGTAGAAGCAGCGTGACGTCACGTTTCAATAGCAACCCGGGCCGCTAGTTTGTTTGCGGCGCATACGATACGCGAACCAAAGAAACAGATGATATATTGCATATGGTGGCTCTCACTCTACCGATTGCAATAGATAGGATGAGTGCATAAGCATTTAATTCATACTTGCTCGCCGCCACACCGTGTTGTGTTCAGTGCTATCGCGACGCAAGCTTTATCTTTTAGGAAATATAATGCCGAGTTAAAATATCACAATACAATTATATATCTACGGTGATGCGCTCACAATGTTCAGGGGGGGCGCGCAGCCGTGCGGCCCCGAAAGAAACCGTCACTGGTAAATCTTGAAGAAAATTCGTCTTGAATAATAGCAAAAAACTCTTGTGTCAATTTAACTAAATCTGGCTTTTCATGCGATTCTAAATCAACTAAGAATTTTTTTATATTTGGAAAATATTTGAGGGTATTAGGAATATCATCACAGTTGAAAATTTGTAATTTAGCTTAGAATTCTTCGATCAAATCAAACATGATAACAGCTGTCTTATTAACACCTTGCAGTTTCACATTTAAATGTGAACATATATCAGTAAAAAACATTAATTTTGAAAGCCATTCATTGATTATATATTTTCTCATTATGTAAAATTATTTCTCGTTATATAAAATTATATTTCTCGTTATGTAAAAAATTCCAACTTCAGCTAAATACTCAATGAATCTTTGAAGAACTTTTCCTCGACTTAACCAACGGATGTTATTGTACATAAGTAAACCATTGTATTTTTAAATTTTCAAACCTCATTCAATAATTCTAGAAATTTTTGTTTATTTAAAGCAACAAATATAGATATAAAATTTACTAATTTAAAGCGTAGAAAATGATGATCTGCAAATAATTCACGTGCCGGTAAAATTTTTGTACGTGCGACGTATGGCACGCGTGCCATGCCTAGCCTATACCAATATACCACTCATGCATGTTGTTGGTCCAATGGGATTTACCCCTAAGGCCGTAATCTATGCTCGGATTATTTAAAAGAAAAAGGCTTGTTTACTTTCATTAATAATGGAAAAATTTATCCACGATCTGTATCTACATATGCATAAAATTGTTCGAAAATCTATTAGTATAATTATCTATTCGCTATTCAGGCGTTCCCCGAATGTGCCATGAATAAATTTATTTAAGTACATATACACTGGCAAGCTATAACGCTAAGAGTGAGGCCATTAGAAGTTGGGAAATTTTTCAGCGACCATTCATACCCAATTAAAAAAATAATACACGCAGTGCGACAAGGACATGTGTTGTTTTGATTATAGGTTTCCAGATATACATAAATATACCGCTGGGTAAAAGTCCAGTCCATTGATTTTAGATACATTAATTTATATATGTAAGATAAACTTTTATCCGAATTGATTTATTAATCGTCCTTGTACGAGATTTATAGATATTAATCAAATCGGAAACGTACGTTTTTAAATTAATTATATTTACTCATTTTATAATGAAATGCTGAACAAAGCGAGCGACAACAAAAATCGATTGTAACTATTCTGAAAATTAAAAAATGATACAATAGACATTGCATTTCGTAGATTCGATGATAAGTACTTAAATGTATCGATAATATCTGATAACAACTGGTGTACCGTACACGAAACATTAAAGACAATCAAGTAATTTTATTATTATAAGACAAAGTTAATGGACGAAAAGTCCAAAATTCGGTATGCAGCAATTAAAATCATAAATGATGATTGTGAATAGGCTAAAAAAATTGGGTCATTTTGGAAATTATTTTCGAAGAAAATTAAATAAATGTCAAATTACAATCAAGGAATATTCTTTCGCTCGTGCATTTATTAATCAAATCGGAGATTGAAATTCTTGTATTCAAAAACTCTATGGATATTTCGATCGAATGTCAGGATTAACAATTAGAGAAAAAATTACTAAAGCCTCATTTATGATTTTCCAAAAACTCTTAGATACTTAAAGATCTTTTAGGAAATGCGTCTTGTATGTGGAGGCGTGTGTGCGGAGTGTCAAACGTCTGTTTCTTTCTCTGGTGTTTTGTCTGTTTTTAATAATGTGGTCTTGGCGTGAATCAGTGTTCTTGAACCAATTCTTTTAGGAAATTCTTCTGGATCTAATTTATATGAAATTATGTTCTACGTAAATTTTTTCATTTTGTCGAAATAATATATTTAAAATCTCGTGTCAAACTCTGGTGCCTTCTTCTCTTGTTCTTTGCAATATACTTTCAATTAAATGTTTGAAAAATTCGTGTACAGAGGTGGCTGGAAGAGCAAAGAAAAGCCTTATATCTTATAAAGCTTATTATTTGATGGCATTCCAAATTTATTGTTATTATTATTATTATTAAGACAATCGCGATAATATGACGAATAGCAAAATTCATATAACTGATAATGGCCGCCTCGCTCTGAGGCCAATGGCCTAGTACGTACCCTGAGAAGAGGTACCCGCAAATTTTTATCAACATTCAACATCGTACTTTAGAAAGACACGCACATTTTGAGGACCGCACCAACGAACGACACAGCATTAATGAACGAGCACACTTTGGGCGATGAGTGGGGGGGGCGGTGCGGCCGCCAGAGCGGAACTGGCTTAGAGGGGTACGACAATGAATACAACACTCACATATGTACACATGGTGTGCACACACACACACACACACACACACGGACACAGTATAGTACATTCATTCATAACCGGCGAGGCGACCTTCCTTGGGTACGTCGAGTACTACAGTACCGTAGGTATGGGCCTCGACAAAAATTTGAACGACTCAATGAACTCACCGCAAACTATGAGCGAAAAAAATACGTTTTTTTTTTTGTTACAAAAATTGCACCCACCACCGTGGTGCGTGTGCATTGTACGATTTTCTTGACATAACAACGATAATACCATGAAGGGCACCAAGGGCCCGAAGTGCAAATTCCTCAATCGATATCATCCTACTTACTATGTTGTAGCACACTTATCTGTGGGGGCATAAAGGTTAAAGTTTGGATTTCAGTCCTACGACCAAAATCGAAACTTCGCCTTTTCGTGGCCTTTATTTATTATATATATATACGAAAATATAGGAGAAGATCAGTTTGGTTTTAGGAAAAACAGAGGGACGAGGGAGGCGATTCTAGCACTAAGAACGGTAGTAGAAAAAAGAAAGAGGGTAGGAAAGGTAACTTGCATAGCTTTTGTAGATTTAGAAAAGGCATTTGATAATGTAGATTCGGACATAATGTTTAGAATTTTAAAAGAAACGGGTATAGATTATAAGGATAGGAGAATAATTTTTAATTTATATAAACACCAAACTGCCTTAGTTAGAATTGAGGGGGAAAAAGAGGTAGCAAAAATAGGGAAGGGAGTTCGGCAGGGATGTACACTTTCACCGTTATTATTTAATCTATATATAGAAGATGCAATAAACAAAGTAAAAGAAGAGTATAGTGTAGGTGTGAATGTACAGGGAGAGAAAATATATATGTTGAGATTCGCCGACGATATAGCTATATTGGAAGAAAGCGAAAAGAATTTAGAAAGGGTATTGAATGGTATGCAGGCAGTATTGACTAGGGATTTTAACATGAAAATAAATATAGGTAAAACTAAAGTGATGAGGTGTGACAAAAAGGAATGCAGTAGAAAAATGAGGATCTCAATGGGAGATAATAGAATCGAAGAAGTGTCAGATTTTTGTTATTTAGGCAGTAGAATCACAAAAGATAATCGAAGCAAGGTAGATATAAAGTGTAGGATAGCACAGGGTAAGAAGGCATTCGTAGAAAAAGAACAGATTTTAAGATCAAATATTGACTTGAGTATTAGAAAAAGATTACTGAAGGTATATGTTTGGAGTGTAGCACTGTACGGGTGTGAGGCGTGGACTATAGGAAAGGAAGAGAAGCGTAGATTACAAGCATTCGAAATGTGGTGTTATAGGAGGATGATGAGGATTGGTTGGGAAGATAAAGTAACAAATGAAGCTGTACTAGAGTTAGTAGGGGAGAAGAGAAGTATTTGGAGAGTGTTACAGCGTATGGGAGACAGATTAGTAGGGCATATTCTTAGGCATGGGGGGATTATGCAATTGATCATAGAAGGTAGAGTGGAGGGAAAGAGAGGGGTAGGTAGGCCTAGATTGGAGTATGTGAGTCAGATAGTTGAAGACGTTGAGATGAATAGCTATAGGGAGATGAAGGGATTAGCTCAGGATAGATCGGCATGGCGTGCTGTTTCCAACCAATCTTTAGGATTGCGGACTCTTTAACTAATATACGAAAAATATATCATCTTTTATATACATATGTAATATTTTACACATGCTTATATATATTTTTTACATCTTTATTGCATATATTTTAAATTTATTATGCGGTGATATGTTAGTGGCAATGTACTATCCATGAGTTTTTCCACGTTTTCTCATATTGCACCATCGGGTGGATTTCGACACAACTAGTACCATTAGTTAAACAGTCCGCAATCCTAAAGATTGGTTGGAAACAGCACGCCATGCCGATCTATCCTGAGCTAATCCCTTCATCTCTCTATAGCTATTCATCTCAACGTCTTCAGCTATCTGACTCACATACTCCAATCTAGGCCTACCTACCCCTCTCTTTCCCTCCACTCTACCTTCTATGATCAATTGCATAATCCCCCCATGCCTAAGAATATGCCCTACTAATCTGTCTCTCCTACGCTGTAACACTCTCCAGATACTTCTCTTCTCCCCTACTAACTCTAGTACAGCTTCATTTGTTACTTTATCTTCCCAACCAATCCTCATCATCCTCCTATAACACCACATTTCTAATGCTTGTAATCTACGCTTCTCTTCCTTTCCTATAGTCCACGCCTCACACCCGTACAGTGCTACACTCCAAACATATACCTTCAGTAATCTTTTTCTAATACCCAAGTCAATATTTGATCTTAAAATCTGTTCTTTTTCTACGAATGCCTTCCTACCCTGTGCTATCCTACACTTTATATCTACTTTGCTTCGATTATCTTTTGTGATTCTACTGCCTAAATAACAAAAATCTGACACTTCTTCGATTCTATTATCTCCTATTGAGATCTTCATTTTTCTACTGCATTCCTTTTTGTCACACCTCATCACTTTAGTTTTACCTATATTTATTTTCATGTTAAAATCCCTAGTCAATACTGCCTGCATACCATTCAATACCCTTTCTAAATTCTTTTCGCTTTCTTCTAATATAGCTATATCGTCGGCGAATCTCAACATATATATTTTCTCTCCCTGTACATTCACACCTACACTATACTCTTCTTTTACTTTGTTTATTGCATCTTCTATATATAGATTAAATAATAACGGTGAGAGTGTACATCCCTGCCGAACTCCCTTCCCTATTTTTGCTACCTCTTCTTCCCCCTCAATTCTAACTAAGGCAGTTTGGTGTTTATATAAATTAGAAATTATTCTCCTATCCTTATAATCTATACCCGTTTCTTTTAAAATTCTAAACATTATGTCCCAATCTACATTATCAAATGCCTTTTCTAAATCTACAAAAGCTATGCAAGTTACCTTTCCTACCCTATTTCTTTTTTCTACTACCGTTCTTAGTGCTAGAATCGCCTCTCTCGTCCCTCTGTTTTTCCTAAAACCAAACTGATCTTCTCCTAGCCTTTCCTCTACTTTATTTTCTAATCTCCTATAAATAATCTTTAACAATATCTTCGATGCATGTGATAGTAGGCTAATGGTCCTATAGTTCTCACACAATTTAGCTCCTATTTTCTTCGGCATTGTTACTATTCTACTACGCTGAAAATCCTGTGGTACTTCTCCCTTCTCATATATTTTACAAACTAACTTGTATAATCGCTCCTGCATTTTTTCCCCTGCGTGTTTTATTAATTCGGCTGGTATCATATCAATCCCCTCTGCTTTGTTATTCCGTAAATCATTTAATGCTCTATGAAACTCTGACCTAAGTATGCTAGGACCTAAGTCATCCTCATCTATCTGTTCCACATTTTCTAGCTCCTCCATGTCCTGCCTACCTTTATATAAATCTTCAAGATACTCCTTCCATCTTCTAGCTTTTTCCTTATTTTCTGTGAGTTCCTTACCCTGCTTATCACATATAATGTTACCCTTTGGTTTTACTTTAGAAAAATGTGACTTAATTTTCCTGTAGCCCAAATCTACTTTACCTCTTCTCATATCCTCCTCAATATCCTCACAGTTTCCTTTTATCCACTCTTCTTTCGCTAGCTTGCATTTCCTATTAATTAAGTTCCTTAGTTCCTTATATTTTTTCTGTCCTGCTTCTGTGTTTCCTATTTTAATTTTCCTTCTTGCTTCTATCATTTCAACTATTTCTTCCGTGATCCATTCCCTCCTACCTGCCCTTTTCTTTGTGCCTAATATTTCATTTGCTGCTGTAGTTAGCCCATTTCTGATTTCCCTCCATTCGCAATCTATGTCGTTCCTAGATGTTCCATTAGCCATGATTTCTACTTTCTGCTTGTACTTTTCACATACATCAGCTAATTTTAACCTATCGACATCTACTCTGACCTGTTTGGACTTCTGTAATTTCTTGAATTTGACCTCTGAGTCCAGGACTACTAAATTATGGTCACTATCAATATCTGCTCCAGGGTAACTCTTACAATTCTTAATCTGGTTCCTAAACCTCTCTTTAACCAGTATGTAATCTATCTGATACCTCCCTATATCTCCTGGCATTTTCCACGTATATATCCTGCGCTTGTGATTCTGAAAAAGCGTGTTTGCTACCACTAGCTTATTCCTAATACAAAACTCTACCAATCTATCCCCTCTATCATTACGTGTTCCTATTCCATATTCTCCTACTATTGGAACTTCCTTTCCCTTACCTACTACGGCATTCCAATCTCCGATTACAATTAGATTATCCTGTCCTTTAACGTTTGCTAACCTAGATTCAATCTCCTCATAAATGGATTCTACCTCCTCATCATCGTGACTTGAAGTTGGCATATATACTTGCACTATAACTGTGTCCGTTGGCTTCGTGTCTAATCTAATAGTTATAATTCTATCACTAACTTGGCAATAACTCTTTACTCTACATCCCAACTTTCTATTCATTATAAAACCTACACCGGTATGCCCATTATCTGATGCTGTGGTTATTAATCTATATTCTCCTGACCACGTATCTACTTGATCTTTCCCCCTAACTTCACTAATCCCTACAATATCTAGTTTAATTCTCTCCATTTCTAATTTCAAGTTCTCTAACTTTCCTATCCTATTAAGACTGCGTACATTCCACGCTCCGACTCGTAGAATTTTCGACGAAGACGATTTCTTGCCCGCCCCAGAATCCGAGGGCTTGCCTGCCACCGAAGTAGCAGGATGAGATTCTGAGCCATTGGCTCTACTCATCTGGGGTAATATATTAAAGATAATCGACATTTCATGTTGTACGCTTGAGAAGGGTACAGTGCTGGTTTCTCCTTGCCTTGCACCGACCAATGAGTGCATATTTTAGCCGTCGCCCCACCGATTCAGCCTAA
Organism: Leptodirus hochenwartii; assembly: GCA_947310635.1. NCBI lineage: Eukaryota > Metazoa > Arthropoda > Insecta > Coleoptera > Leiodidae > Leptodirus > Leptodirus hochenwartii. Next base: position 32,563,221 of record OX371176.1, on the reverse strand, counting down.
TCCCCCTAATACCGTGGGTTAGCCTGAATCTTTCCTATAGACCGGGATCCCTGTATAGGGACCGCTCTATAGGCCAGAGCGTCGTTGCCCATGTCTTGCCCCTAGGAGGCATATGCAGTGCATTGGCACACTATTGACACACTAGTACCATAGCTTGTGTATTTATTTGATTTTTGTTTGAAAAGATATGGCCGTGAATAAAGACAATTATTATTTTGTTCCTTTTGTTCCTCGCCTCATTTACAAATTCTTCTATATTTCCTTTAGTAAACTGAGAAGTGGATTTCTTGAGAAATTGACGCAAACGCCAAATGAGAACTTGACCGTGGTAGTTCAGTATTCAAAAGTTTTTATGCCATTCTTGTGCTACATGTTATATAGGTATTAGAGTTTTATTTATATTCTTTTCGACGAATTGACCGTGGCCGCGTCAATTTCATTTAATTTTCAGGTCTAGACAAATTGCGATTGTGAACTGGTGTTGATTGAACAGTGCGAGAGCACCTCGGGTACTATTGGTCCGGGACTGGACGATCGCTGGAGGAGAAATAGCCGGTATTATCATTATACGATGACAGAGCGTTGTGTGTGTTGGAATACGTGGAAAGGGTGGATTGCCAGCGGCGGCGGAAATGGCACCTGGCCGATGCAGTGGCGCAGCAAAAAAATATATATCGAACATCTTCGAGCAAATGAAATTGAAATACGACCTCGTTGCGTGACATAAACGCGTTTTGTTGAATTGATTCACTTTGAAATTCTTGGGCTGAAGGACGACTCAGGCTGTCTTAATCAAAATGAAAAATCGAACTATCATTGCGGTTGTGAATAATTCTAGAATCTGCCAATCTTATTTAAGATACGGTATCTTTATAGGTACCTTTGCGACCTGGCCTCGTATCTATAGACTTCGAAGAAGAACAGTCAGAATCTTGCCATAGAGATGTCTGCAGGAAAGCATTCATAGATTTAATTTCTCACATTTCCATGTTTATTTCTACTGAAAAGTGCCTGTAATGCTAAAAAACAGCTTGACAAGTATAAAATGAACACACACGTACATGATTACAATACGAGAACGAAGGACGATGTCCATATAGACTACTGCAACTCGCAAAAAGGACCACTCTACGTCTCCCAAAAAAAAAAAGTAAGATTTCTGGATTATAATAATTTAGATCTACTTTGAAGAATTTTTTGTTAATATATCCTTTGTATAACTATAAATATTTTTATAAATGTAATAAATGTACGTTATTTAAATTTAATAGCTTGTGAAAATGTGAAAATGTTCATATATTTTTATTTTTTCTTTATATCTGACAAATGTAAATACTTGTATGTATAGAAACATGAATGAATAAACCAAAAAAAAAATCTTAATCTAGAAGCGCAACAATAAAAAAAAATACTGGCCACTGTGTAATTTACGGGGATTACCCTTCGAAATGCGCACGTAACTTAAGTCGATAAAAATATTACACAATTATCCTGTACTGACCAGTACAAATTCGATATATGAAAAAAAACCAAAATCATGAATAAATAAGTTAGAAAACTGTATACAAAGTTATATACAAAACCAAGAATAATGTAATTAAACACATTTTTTACTTAAGAGAATTCAACAATTTTAATACAAGAAGTGCGAAAAAAAATCATTTGTAGTATTAGAACTAATAAGGGAAAAAATAACTTTAGTTTTGTAGCAGTTCAACAATTTAATAGGCTACCAAAAGATATGCAATATTCAAAATGTATCAAAGAATTTACAATGAAACAAAAGAAATATTGATCTGATACTGATGTTTAGAATTTTAAAAGAAACGGGTATAGATTATAAGGATAGGAGAATAATTTTTAATTTATATAAACACCAAACTGCCTTAGTTAGAATTGAGGGGGAAGAAGAGGTAGCAAAAATAGGGAAGGGAGTTCGGCAGGGATGTACACTCTCACCGTTATTATTTAATCTATATATAGAAGATGCAATAAACAAAGTAAAAGAAGAGTATAGTGTAGGTGTGAATGTACAGGGAGAGAAAATATATATGCTGAGATTCGCCGACGATATAGCTATATTGGAAGAAAGCGAAAAGAATTTAGAAAGGGTATTGAATGGTATGCAGGCAGTAGTGACTAGGGATTTTAACATGAAAATAAATATAGGTAAAACTAAAGTGATGAGGTGTGACAAAAAGGAATGCAGTAGAAAAATGAGGATCTCAATAGGAGATAATAGAATCGAAGAAGTGTCAGATTTTTGTTATTTAGGCAGTAGAATCACAAAAGATAATCGAAGCAAGGTAGATATAAAGTGTAGGATAGCACAGGGTAGGAAGGCATTCGTAGAAAAGGAACAGATTTTAAGATCAAATATTGACTTGGGTATTACAAAAAGATTACTGAAGGTATATGTTTGGAGTGTAGCACTGAACGGGTGTGAGGCGTGGACTATAGGAAAGGAAGAGAAGCGTAGATTACAAGCATTCGAAATGTGGTGTTATAGGAGGATGATGAGGATTGGTTGGGAAGATAAAGTAACAAATGAAGCTGTACTAGAGTTAGTAGGGGAGAAGAGAAGTATTTGGAGAGTGTTACAGCGTATGGGAGACAGATTAGTAGGGCATATTCTTAGGCATGGGGGGATTATGCAATTGATCATAGAAGGTAGAGTGGAGGGAAAGAGAGGGGTAGGTAGGCCTAGATTGGAGTATGTGAGTCAGATAGTTGAAGACGTTGAGATGAATAGCTATAGGGAGATGAAGGGATTAGCTCAGGATAGATCGGCATGGCGTGCTGTTTCCAACCAATCTTTAGGATTGCGGAATCTTTAACTAACTGATATTAATCTAAAATACATTTAAGCTGTATTAAGATCTTAATAATGTAAAATATAAGCAACCTACATTGGTTGAAAATATTGCTATAAGTACTAATAATATCTAATTCATTTTTTAATGTAAAACGGTTTTTGAATAAAAAAATTAAAAAAAAATTAGCGGATTAATAAAAAAAAAAACCGAACGAATAATGACTTCATTTGCACATAAAATTGAATTGAGGTCTACAGAAAAATCGATTCCATATTAGATTTTGCAATTTCCGTTTCAGCCGTTCAATGAGTATAAGCGTGCAGTCAATGAGTGAAGTAAGTGTAACTTCTTATGCGCGTCTATTGAGCAACAGTTTATGTTAAAACCATCAATGTAGAAGCGAGCGTGTTTTGTGCCCGGAGTATTTATAGGACAAAAACAGATAATGTCTTTAATTCGAATAGCGCAAATGGAATCTGGAGGAGGATGTGAATGTGTGCGATTTGTTCGAAACGCTTTTCCTGAAAAGTCAACCAACAGAACCTATTTTGAAGTCATCAGGATCTACATATTAACATTTCTGAGCGACAAATTGTGAATGGCAACAAAATGAGAAATTATTTTGTGGTGGTAATAACTTGCGAAATGTAATAAATTAAGCAATTTCGATGATCGCAAAAAAAAAACGAAGTGCTGACAGTACCTAGCATGAGTACCGATTGACAAGTGTCAAACCTGAATATAAGAAATACTTCGAGGAATTTTGAAAAATTTCGATTTCGAGTTATCAGTGATATGTTAAAAAACGACCCATCAGGCATATAAAAGTGGAAGATGTATATTGTTCGAGCGATAATTTGGCATATACTTTTAAAAATACTTTTGTCTTAATTCGCCTCTTATAAAAATCGTACACATACGTCACTGTAACGCTTAAACGAAAGTTTTATTTTTGAAAAAAAAGAAGTATAAAAATCAATTTTCGTTCCCAAGACAATTCTAGTTTTCGCATGTATTAGCATGTATAACATGATTTAGCAAATTCGGTTTGCAAACATAATTTTCAAGACACCTTCACTAATACTTATATTTCGTTAAGATTCGCTTTTTATTATAATTTTTTTTTGAGAATTTTTAGTGATGAACATTTGTTCAAGATAATGTATTGTATACAGGTGAAGATATGGAAAATATCGAAAAAGTGGGGATAAAAAATAATGGCAACATACATAGTTTAAGAAAAATAAATAACAACTTTCATTTTCATTAAAAAAAAAACAAAAAAAATCTAACGCTCGAAATATATTCGTTGCCAAAATATCGTAACTTCTTTTTATCAAATTTTACATGTACATGAAAATTTACAAAAAAAGAAATTAATTTAGAGGCAATACAAATTTTTGCTTGCAGACGAAATTCGATTTTTTCGATATAATTGTTTACGCGCCTTAAAAACAAAATCGAATACAAAAAAAAAAGTTCAAGTGTAAATACTGGCAAGCTGTTGTTAAAATGCAGGAAATAACAAATAAATGATTACCGATGTCAATTGATATGTTCGAGATTGTAAGTTGGCAACCAGTAAACATCCTTATGCAATGCAAAAAGCAGGATATTGTATTCCGGCTATATTTGAATATTTTCCTCTAGAACTAGATATATTTAATACTACGCAAGTTGTGCGCGATGTAAACAAAAATGTTATCTTATAATCGTAATATCGTGGACTTTGGCTTTTTTTAAAATCCTTAGAATTATCCCAGGAAATTGCTATTAAAATTTCACTTGAAAAAAAAGAGGAAAAATATTAGTTGGTTATTTAAATTGACGTGCCTAATTTAAAAATATAAATCGAAAAATGTTTTTCGTAAAAAATAGTTCTAAAAATGTTTTTACTCAAAACATATTTGCCAATTTAATACTAATTTTCTACGATTTACATCCAATTTTAATACAATTCTTGTCAGTAACGTAAAAATGAACAAAGCAAAAAATCTGAAATAAATAGTTCAAAATATTTATTTACAAGAGAGAACTAATTTATATTAAAAATTACGGTTCTGTTTTCATTTTCGTACGATATTTAGCATACTAAAAAATGCATAAAAATGCTATTAGATTAGTGCCATTTTTTCAAAAAAAAAAATTTCTTTGATCAAGTGAAAATAAATAACATTACGATAAATTTCTACCGATTCATTTAATAAAAATCGAATAATTGAACGAAAGTAATTTGATTGCCTTAATTCATTACATACGATTTAAACGGAAATTTACAATTACTAATTAAGTGTAAATAAAAATTACCAAATAGGCAACATTGAAATAAAAATAGTTTTATATAGCTCAAAATATTTATTTACAAGAAATAAATAAGTTATGTTAAAAATCACGATTCTGTTTTCATTTTTGTACGATATTTAATTTAGCATACTAAAATTGTACTAATGCTTTAAAATGCTATTAGATTATTGCCATTTAAAAAAAAAAAAAAACATTTCTTTGATCAAGTGAAAATAAATAATATTACGATAAATTTCTACCGATCCATTTAATAAAAATCGAATAATTGAATGAAAGTAATTTGATTGCCTTAATTCATTACATACGATTTAAACGGAAATTTATAATTACTAATTAAGTGTAAATAAAAATTACCAAATAGGCAACATTGAAATAAAAATAGTTTTATATAGCTCAAAATATTTATTTACAAGAAATAAACAATTATGTTAAAAATCACGATTCTGTTTTCATTTTTGTACGATATTTAGCACACTAAAATTGTACTAATGCTTAAAAATGCTATTAGATTATTGCCTTTTTTTCAAAAAAAAAACATTTCTTTGATCAAGTGAAAATAAATAACATTACGATAAATTTCTACCGATCCATTTAATAAAAATCGAATAATTGAATGAAAGTAATTTGATTGCCTTAATTCATTACATACGATTTAAACGGAAATTTACAATTACTAATTAAGTGTAAATAAAAATTACCAAATAGGCAACATTGAAATAAAAATAGTTTTATATAGCTCAAAATATTTATTTACAAGAAATAAATAAGTTATGTTAAAAATCACGATTCTGTTTTCATTTTTGTACGATATTTAATTTAGCATACTAAAATTGTACTAATGCTTTAAAATGCTATTAGATTATTGCCATTTAAAAAAAAAAAAAAAACATTTCTTTGATCAAGTGAAAATAAATAATATTACGATAAATTTCTACCGATTCATTTAATAAAAATCGAATAATTGAATGAAAGTAATTTGATTGCCTTAATTCATTACATACGATTTAAACGGAAATTTATGATTACTAAATAAGTGTAAATAATAATTACCAAATAGACAACATCGGCAATAGTTGGCATAAACAATTTCGACGCAGACAACCCGGATGTGATGCACCAGCAAAAAAAAAACAACATTTTACATACTGCCACTTTTGTCAATACCACTTATAAATACGTATTTTTAATTAGTAAGACGTACAATTAGTCACATGCAATTAATTAAGATCGATAATTAAAATCGCCAGTATATATAACTTGTATGACAATATTTCGCATATTTTTTTGTTCGTTTAAACAACGTTGATAAAAATACATACTTCAGCTTAGTTCGGTTAGGGGCATTTATGATTTTGGTGATTTCGTCAGTTTTACGATGAACAGGATCTGAATGACGGGACATAATGTGAGAAAACAATTACAATAAATTTGCATTATTTTATATGTTATTCGTAAATGCAGTCCCGAGGTAATAAACACGAAATAACAACAACAATAATGGTAGAAACTGGGTAATAGCGACCTGTTTTCCAGGAATTCGTACGGATTAATCAAATTAAATAAATATCGTGCGGAGAATGTTGTTCATCAACTGCGAACGATCGTAAATCAATCAGGTAATGGATGGATTTTAGCGAAAAACGTCAAGTAAATTGTGAAAGAGACTTAGTGGTTCAGTGGCGATGCCGACAAATGGTAAATTACAATTATTACCCCTTTCGAGAAATGTCGGTTCCCAATGCTCGAAAAAGTATATTAAAATTATCACCATGAATATTTTTATTCGACGAGGATGATGGGGATTTTGAAAAAAAAAAAGGGTATTGTTTGTACTGGTCCGCAAGGGAATAATTCAAATTACGATATTATTCCCTAAACGGCGAGGTGTTTAACCCGCCCATGCTTAGCCAAGTCAATTTTACAAATTATACGGAAAAAAGCGTGCATTTATGTAAATCAACGTAATTTATGACATGTCCAGGATGTACTCTTCAGCGCATTCAATTTTAAATTAAGTTTTACAGCCCACTGCTATTGATATTTTACATCTCGAGAAGATGTTTGTAATTGTATAATTAAAATAGCGTAATAAAACTGTAAAATAAAATGCAGTCAATGAATATTGGTATTTCTTTCTGAACGGCGATTATTAATCGACATAATGGAAAATAATGTTAATAATAATAATTCTGGTTCATTTGAAATATTTTAAAGCAATATTTCTCGTAGTACAATGCCAAGAAATTTATAATAGTTTTTGTTACCTTTACTTACGGTCGTAAATCGTAAAATTAAGGCTTATAAAAAATGTATATTCTACATCTCTTCGTATTATACAATACCAATTTATTTTTCAACAAAAAAAAAAAAAAACAGAAAAATCTCTTCGTTACGTAAACAAATGTCGTGGGTATATTTTAGTTTTTCACTTCGATTAAAAATCGGCTCGAATAAGATCAATGAATCTTTTATGGGCGGTCAGTTTATTATTTCTGTCGGCGTATTTATAATAATAAATTATTTATATTTTCCGTTCGGTAGCAGGTAAACATTGTACGTCAATCTTTGACGTACTTTCGGCTGAAAAATCCGCGCGCGCAGAATTTCCACTAAAGAGTACAGCGAACTGAACAAACAAGTTTTTAAAAAAAAATGTTTACATCATAATAACGTACGTCTGTATCTAATATAATATAGTGGGAAATGTAAATTGCATTTTTGCGTGATACAGATCCTCGAAAATATGGTTAAATAAAAAGAAATGCGAACAAAAAATTTTTTTTTCTCGTATCTATGCCAATATAGACCTGATGAAAAATAAGTACTTACTATTTTTCACATGTACGCAATTTGTTAATTACTATATAAATGTTTTAAAACAAAATTGTGCATCAGGATTAATAATTTTTTAATACGAACGAAATCCTGGGCTTTTATAAAAAGACACATTAAGCCATCATATACGCGATAAAAAAAAATTATAGCACTTTTAAATAAAAACGAATCTCAATCGTTTTTTATTTACTGACTTGTGCAATTGTATTCGTTATTATCAGCAAAGGAAATTGAATTTCGCTATTACGGATATTTATTGTATTAAGACTTCCTCTTTTGAAGTTTGCGGCGCTTATTTTTATATTTTCCGACGTGCCAAAGTCAATGTACGTAATTTATATTCCGTCAGAATTTAAATACATACAGGCTTAAAGAAAAATTATAATTAACTAAACCTTCCAAGTCAACATCGTACATATACGGATCCATATTGTTGATGATTTCAGAGAATTGGAAATAATATACAAAATTTTGTAAAAAAAAAAAAAAAACAAGCTGGAAAATGACATATGGATGATAGATGATGATAATTGTATATTTCGAAACACAAGCATGAAGGACAGCGAAAAACAAGAAGTTTTTTTTTTTTAGTATCTACAAAACGCAGTATGTAAATTGATCGACAGAAATGTTGTTGGATTTTTGAACCGCCATGAGTTGGTTGGGCCGATTATGAAGATATTCCTCAACCATGTCAGATTCATTTCGATTTTGCATGGAGGATGCAAATGAAACAACGCAATAAAAACCGGTCAAAAGTCAAAACGTATTATCCTGTGAAGAAAAACGTGTTGCACCGTGCTACGTTGTCTACATTATTTCTACCCATAAATGCGGATTTTAATTTTTATTTAAACGTCGGATATGCTCCGTCCAACATCCAGGCGGGATAACTATTCTCATATATAAGAACCACCGGCCACCAAGAAGCTACCAATATACATATATATGTACAGTTTGTCTATCAATAATTTGCTATAATGAGCAAGTACTAATCTGTCCATGTCAAAAATATATTTTATATTAAAAGTACGGTAAATTGGTAAAAAAAAAATTTTTTTTTCAGTTTCGACTGAACACATTGTGTGGCCTAATAATCATCAAAAAATTGGTATTTGATCACAGTAATAAAAAAAATGTTATGATCCTTGATTTGGATATAATTGGAAAACATTTCTTCTCGGCCCTTACAATACATTATGGCGGAGGGATTTATTATGAACTCTTTGCCTGATGGGTTGTGGCAACGTAAATGTGGTCGTAGTATAAGCAACAGGAACGACAAATAGACGTGGATGTATTATAAGAAGAATAGTGAGAATAGTCTCAGATAATTTTCCGGTGCCTTCGAGTTGAACTAAATAGTTATAATATATTCACCGGTGTTCTTGCATTAAGTAACTGTAAGTCTACTATAGTAACAAAGGGTGGTCAAATAAAAAATGCCTTCGAGTTTACAGGTTTTGTGGAACAAGGAGTAAATATTAACTGGTTTTATTGAGGTATTGTTTGGGAAAATATATAATATTAAATGATGATATCTATTTAATTATTGCATGCACGTAACCTGACCTGTGCCAGGTGAAGATTTAATCACGTGGTTTTGTTACAATTAAACATAAAATTTGCTAATAATCGCGTATATGGTAGTGACCATACGTCCCGCTTCTAGCGGGACAATCCCGATTTTCGGTCATTTGTCCCGCGTCATTTTTTAAATGTCCTGCTTTAAAGAAAAAAATCTATATTTCCACGTTTACTACAAAAGTTCATTTATTAGTTTAGTGTAAACTATTTGTTTAGTATAAACAAAATTCGATACTTTACAATCGTCTTGCCTATGTGGTTATATTTGCCCGTTTTGTTCAAAATTAAATATATTTGGTAAATTGGTCAACATTAAACAAAAACATGCGTGAGACTCTCGCGCGGTAGAAGTGAAACTTCTTAGCTCCTAGGAAAAGTTGATTTTATCCATTGTACCTAGCGGATTATTGAAAATTTGTTTATCAAATTCGCGATGAGCAGGTTGAAAGAATGTAAATTTTGTGTATGATGCACTAGTGGATGCATTTCTATATGTCGATGGCTCGCTCAGCTGTATCAGATTCATTTCGTTGATCTTTCACACCGCGTGTATCTTCACGTGCCTGATTCAGTGGCATTCAAATTCTCTATACCACTCACTGTGTCCTCACTTAACGACGGTATCGATTCATCCAGTGTATTTGAGGTCGTTGGAGGGTTATGTTGTCCACCGTGTTTCTTTAACGCCCTTTGCCTGGCTCGATACTCTCTACTTCTTTCCAAGGTACTTGTTGGCACTTTTCTTGGCGGTTTATTCGCTTTCTTCCGTTCTCTAAGGGCTCGCACCCTGCCTGTACTTGTCTTTTTCTCCATTTCACTTTTCACACAATGGAAATTGTTAGCTAAAAGATTAAGCTGTGTTTGTGTAATATATAATAAAATACGCAAGCGTCTACTGGTTGCCTTATGCCACGTATACACACAGTACACGCGGCGCATGCGCGTAGCGTGTTTCACTTTTCGTGACGGAAGCGTTTCATTCTTCGTGACGTTCAGGCCAATTTGCCCTACTATAGAAGTTTCACTTCAAAAAATAAGAACGACAATAAAATAATGTTCCTGTAGTCATATAGACTTGTATATCTTAATCAAAGGCTTAGCGGCCACTTATCATAAACAATCGAGTCGAACAAATGATCAATATTTGTGTTTTTTGTTTGTTTTTAAACTACACATTTATTTGCCATATTTTATCAACAGGTGTTTACATAAAATTCTGTTAATATAAACACGTATAGGATTTGTTGATAACGAATACTCGAGAGTTGCTGCAGATGTTCTTAATTACTATCGAAGCGAAGGTAACTCTCGCTTCAACTGTTAGACATTGAAACTGCTCATAGCATGTGCAGATAAGAGATTGCGTTTACGTTAACAATGTATGCTAAGCCTGAACTGAGCGCTCTGGACGTTCAGAATTGCATTTTTTTTTTTCTAAACTCGATCGAAGCGAATATGAAAAAGTGTGTAATTTATGTGTATGTCCATCGTCGTTATTACACACACCTAATACTAGAACTTGCAAACTTGTCTACAAATTAACCCGCGCTGCTAATTGCCTCTTCAATTTCAAAAGTTACAGATTTGCACAGTCAGCATTTAGAAACGTTTTTATATGCTAAAATTTTCAATTTTTATTTTACGTGAAAAAAATGATTGAATGGTACATTTTCTAATTCTAAATATGCAATTAGTTAAATAAAAAAACTGTAAAATGTATAATGAATGTAAAATCAATTTGTTCAAAAAATCGAATTAATAATCGAAATCTTTTGAAGAAAATCCACCAAGTGACAAATATGTATATCAAAATTATTATTATAAAAAAAAAATGGCTAAAAAAATGGAGAATTTTTACAGAAATCGTACAAGACACATTTTTTCTTGCATTAATGCATAGAAAATAATATTCTTCTTAATTTTAATTTTTTTTTATTCGGCCTGCTTATAATTTTTGAGATATATCTCAAGATTTTGGTATTTACATATGAACTGAATTATTTTAAATGATTTAAAATTTAACGGACTAAAGATTTACTTCGTACCGCTAAATCGCTAAAGATTAAAAAATCGTTCATTTTATCAAATTAATCGAAGAAATCACACATGCTCGATATTATTTTATATATAAGAAGTTTTCAAAAAATGGTACAACAAATATGTACCGACCTCTGGAGTTATATCAAAAAAAAATTCCATCGGTCCTCAAACGGTTCATATCGACCCCGTTGGGAATATATAAGTATATATTAACACTTATTTACTTAGATTAATAGTTAATTGCAATAATTAATTTACACACAACTTAGCTCCATCGCTTTATATTTTCCACTTATTTATTTCCTATGCGGGAGAGAATTTAATATACGAGCTATTTCCGGTGGAAGTTGTGCATCCATTCTTCGACGAGTATTATATCGTTATTCGTCTCATGTCTTAGAAAATAACCACAAATTTCTATAGAAAAATATAATTAGAACCAGTCGCCACTTTCATCGTCCTAATTAAATTAAATCCGCAGAAATCTTCAAACCGACATATTTATTGTACAGTTTCCAGCGAAAATATTCGCCTTCACTTTTACATTTAATTTAATTTTCGAAGAATTAAAAAAAAAATGCAATGTACAGAAAAATCGTATCAGACAATTGATAAAACAGAGGACGAACGTAATGAGTGAATGATTTGCATATAAATAAATCGATACACCAAAAAAAATTATTTCCACGTGGGAAAATGGTCAAATTTTCGTAAAAAAAAATTGCATATAAATAAATCGATACCCAAAAAATAATTAATTTCCACGTCGAAAATTAGATAAATTATACGTAAATATTCATTCATCTTAATTTTAATTTAATTTTCGAATTTAAAAAATATATAATGTACAGATAAATACTATATTGATAAAATAGAAGACGAACGTATTGAGGACTGCAAACAAAATTGCATATAAATAAATCGATACCCCCCCAAAAAAAATTCTCACGTGGCAAAATAGATCAAATTTTCGCAAAAAATATATTTGCTTATTATTAATAAATCCATAACCAAAAAAATAATTAATTTCCTCATGGAAAATTAGATACCTTTTTCGTAAATATTCATTCATCTTGATTTTAATTTAATTTTCGAAGAATTAAAAAAAAATGTAATGCACAGATAAATCCTATCAGATAATTTATAAAATAGAAGATAATAAATTGATAAATAAATCGATACCCCAAAAAAAGAAATTCTCCGTGGCAAAATAGATCAAATTTTCGTAAAAAAAAATTGAATATAAATAAATAATCTCCTATAGATATGAATATTGCCGATTAGTATAGAAACATATACAGGATGTTGCATTACGTTATTATCAATTAAGTCTATAGGGCTTTGATGTAAGCATTTAATCAATAACGATTTAATCAATTTCCACCATTAATCTGGAATTATGCTATATGCTACATTAGTTTATGCTATATAAATGTAATATTGGAGTGTTTCGAGCCATTATTCCGAATTATCGAGAATTCAATTTCGATATTTGTTCAGGGTGTTCACAATTAAGGAATGTTATCAACGGAAGTGAAATATAGATAGAGCCAAAAGCCGACGAAAGATAATAAAAATATTAAATGTGATATCCGATAATTAGGTGTGTCTCGTCCTACATGAAAGAACGAAAATTGCCATCGTAAGTTTTGTAGAAATTCTTTGAAGGGTATAGCTTAATTAAGGTTTGTCTTCCCAGAAGGAGTGGACGCAGAGAATGAATGGTTTTTATTTTAACGTTAATTGTTCTGAACTGACCCGGAAAGTAAAGGACAACTCCCTAAATTCCTTCTTACTTGGGAGAAATAAATTCTGAAACTCGAAATAATCCACATGTGAATTGGGAACGTATACATTGTAATTAAATCGATTAAATAATGTTTTAATTGAGGAATTAAACGATTTAGAAAGAATCAAGAGGCGCAAGATTAAATCAAACTAGACAATATCTAAATACTTGAACAAAAAGTTAGATAAAAATTAAATTCTTGACATGGTTTGCTAAAATTCTTGAAGAACGCATCTTTTATAAAATTCCTTGGAATTACCTGTTAAGAATTTTTTCAGTTGACATATGAAAACCTTTACAACGAATTAATCTTCATTTTAATAATCGTCTAAATAACCTACGCTGGATTTCATTCATTCTGCTTTGTGTATGCAAGCACTAATAATAATAAATAAAATAAGAATAAAGTTTTATGTGTTCAAAGTGTAATTGGAGAGAAATTCGGAAGGGCGCATAACTATAACATTTTGTACCCAATATCTCCATTTTAGAAATAATACAAGTATTATCCTATCGCAATATTTACAATATTTATTGTATTTACGAAATTTATTAAGATTTCCCATATTTATCTAAATTTTAAAAAAAATCTATATTTATGATTAGTCTTGTCTTTGTGACAATCCACAGATTCTTTATATTTATTGCATAATTACGACATTTTACGTATATATTTATTTTATTTGTAATATATTTTACTAAAATATATTTTAGAGATAGTTCCTCTATTCACGTTTGCCTCAATCTTCTAATGGATTGCATATTTATACAGTTCCTTTTATTTAATAAAAAAAAATATTTATAACAGACCGACATGATGTAAAGCTAATATATAGCCCAATATTACTTCGTTTATATATTGTACGAGTGCCCCAATAATAGATCGCAACACTATAATATTGGGCAGCGTATACCGCAACTATACAGAGTGCAGATTACAGGATAGAGAAGATCGAATTAGATGCGTGATTCAATTGCAACATCCATACGAATTATTATGAATGAAAGGGTAACGTAGTCTTTGAATATAGCGACGATGATAGATATCCTTCTTTACAACGGACAAATGCATCCTCACGCGTAACTACTGACCCCGATTTCGCGCCATTTATAAAGGCACACGCAACAACAATAAATTCACGCGTTACGCAACTTCCTTTTCGCATGAGATCGAGTTGCACGTTTACACCGTCCTTGTGCGGATGATGTTGATGATGATTATAATCATGGCATTTACCTATGCACGTATACGGTGGATATGATGGGCACTCGCGTAGTTTATAATACTGATGGTAGGGCCTTCAAGGAGATGCTTTCCATTCAATAAAAGCATGAATGGACGCATACAAGAAGTGGAAGGTTACACGCACTTATATGTACAGCGTTGGCATAACATAATTTTTTTATTGAAAAAACAAAGTTTAATCAATTGTTGAGCGAACAATATATATACAATATGATAATGTAAATATTTTTTACTATTCGCCAAAATTTTGCAGAAAAAAACTCACAGCTTCGTGTACACCGTGCCAAAGAAGTTTTTTTTTTTTTAATAAATACAGTTTTAATTTGTGTTTGAGATTTATTGTGTGTGTCAATTTGTTGATTCTGATTTGCTATTTGTTATAAGCTATATTTAAAAATCGGTCAAGTTGAAAAACAGCAAACGGAGGGAGATACTTCTTTTAATAAGCATTATTTTACTTTTCTAAATTTAAATCTTTGAGCGCTGAACTTCGCCATTTAGTTGTCGATATGACTTTACATATGATGTAAGTTTGAAGTTTATTTTTTATTTTTTACTTTTCATTTAGAATATCACGCAAATACCGCAACTTAAAGCATTAAGTAGCTAGATGTACATTTCAAGCGCTATGCGCCCATCTTCAGTAGCACAAGATAAAAACTAAATAAAATACCTCTGTCACGATTTATTATTATTATTTTACCTTTCCCAAAAGATTGTTTTTGGTGGGGAAATCTATCAGCTTAATATGTGACAATCATATTGAAAAATGTAATTAAAATATAATACAGCACAAAGCTCATAAGCAGTAATACAAATCTATACTAAGTTTTAATATTTTAATGTGAGTTTGAGTATACAATCCCTGTAAGAAAACCCTTAATTAATCACATGTCAATTAACTGAAGCTAAATATAATTATGGCACGTTAATATTTCTTGTATTATTTATAATCAAAAACCACGATATTAATATTTGTGATACAAGTAAGATTTCTAAAAAATTTTTTTTTAATTAACACCTATTTTGCATTCTTTGCTATAAGAAATGCGCATGCTCCAATAAACATGTGCGCATGCTCTTGTTAAAAAATCGTTCCAATGGAAATAGAGTAAAAGCTGCTAAACGGAATTTTCAAATTAAGAATGTATTAAATTTATTATTTATTACATAAAATGTCCACATAAAGTTGTGTAATGTTGCTATATGAACGCATAGATTTTAAATATATGCGTAAGTAGTATGTGGTTGTATAGTGGGTAGTATAATACAGTGATAGCTAATATGAAACTGAAATATGGAAAAGCTGCATACATTAACATTTCAATCAAACGCCAGAAAAAAACGGTACAATAAACATTGGAATAAAAATATATAATAAGCTACAAAACAAAATAATTTATAATAATTTAATTTATTTAATAAGAACTATTTTTAAATTTATTTTTATTGTATTTATTTTTGGTGATTTTAGGTTTGACAAACCAATATTTTGTTGTTACTTGTTAGTTTCGTTAATTATTAATTTATATAGTTTTAAAAGTTTATAGGTCATATTATATGCCATTTCTGAAATACTTCTGTTATGTTGACTTCTTTATTTAATTGTATAGCAATCACGATTCGTGACACAGGCATTTTATTTAGTTTTTATCTTGTGCTACTGAAGATGGGGGCATAGCCTTCGAAATGCGCATCTAGCTAATAAATGCTTTGAGCTACGGTTTTATACAATCTTTCGGGTGTTAATAATAATAATTTAACTCACCGGTATAACAGAGACATATAAAGTCCCCATCGTCCTTGTCCAGCACCATCCACGATATGATCCAAACACCGTCCTCATTCTGTTCAGCGATGATCCAGTTGTCCTCATCATCCGGATCGGCGCTGTCGTCGACACCGTCACCAGATGCAACGCCCGCCGCGACGCCGCCCTCGTCCTCGGACAGTTGCTCAACCAACTGACACGTGTCAATGCCACATGCCGCCGCCACCTCTTCATCCACTGAGTCTCGCTTGCCGTAGAAACGATCGGAACGGCACTCAATCGCAGTCCCAGCCCTACATAGGAGACTGTGACCGTTGTCAATGTCATCGTTATCTTGAGAGGAGAGCGGGACAACGCAACGAAGAAACTCGCACGGATTGTCTTCGTTATGTGTGGCAGCGTCCGCAAACATAGCAATTGTTATTGTCGGCTAGCAGAATTGAGGTGATGGTATCGCTGCAATTACCGCCGTGGATTGTTGATGGTATGTGACAGGGGCGGCAATAGGACGACGTCGTTCCGGTGCGGTTACCACGACAACAGACAGCCAGGCGTCTGTAGTTGCCGCCACTGGTGGCGGCGGTGGTGGTGGCGGCTGCTTCTCGAGCGGATCCCGACGTTCGTTCAGCAAATCGCCGTGGACCATGTTCAATTAGCTCCGATTAATGATCACCCCCGGTGAAGAGCGGGCGAACGATACCACGCGACGATAATAGTTCGCATCATCGATTCGCTATTGTTTCAACTTAACGTTGCTAATACACACCTTCCCATACACAAACATGTTTACATAAAACTTGGTTTATAGAAAAAATCCGGTTTGATTCTGACTGAATAGTCGGATAGGGAAAGGGAATTAGATATAGGCAACTAAAACCACACGATAAAAACCAATGGTTGCTCTAAACATTTTAGTTGATTTAAATATTCTAGCTACGTAATTGATGAAATATTAAATTAAGTAAAAGGCTCAATAGTGGGTATTAAAGACCTGACCTAGGATTTATAGCTCAGCTTCTTTATGCATCGAAACTTTAGCAACATTAATACCCCTTGACAGTAGGCTACTTCGTATCGCGGAACAATCATTATCTCTATTCAGCTATTCTCAGCCAGAATCGTACCAAAAATCCAACCCGGATGCAATACACATTTTTTCACTCTGGCACATTAACACAATTACATCGATACTCTGGTAGATATTACGCCCGGACAAATGCTAATCACAATTCTAAATTTGTATGGAACTGTATGGTTTCGAATGAAAAGCGTTAATTTCGCACCGATATAAAACGCGCTAAATTAAAAACGAATTGTAGAATTTGACAATAATTATTTGCTTTATGGGCATGCGTCGAATTGTTATACGCGTCCTTCGCGAGTTACCCAATAAAAATCCGTAAAAAATAATCGAACTTTACTGACACGAACGTCACATTACGTGTGTCATATAAAAAAATATTTTTAAGGTTAGAGTTATCTCGATCACATGTTTTTGACATTCGTTTGTGTACGCACATGCTTAAGCATTCAGGAAACTAGTAATGAGTAATTATAAACATGATACCTTTCTGCTCATTATGTGGCAATCTAATGTTCGTTAGTGAAAGTGCTGCCGGCGCTATAAAGTTCGCTTGCAACCTATGTCCAACATTTTTAACCATTCACAAAACAATTACCAGCCGGACTTATTATAAATTAAAGGTATTTTATTATGGGCTCATTATAGAGGGTACTTACAATCGATCTAATAATAGGAAATTGACGACGTGCTCGGTGGCGAAGAAGCTTGGAAAAACGTGGACTCTACCGAAGAACGTTGCCCTAAATGCGAACATCCGCGCGCCTATTTCATGCAGATCCAGACGCGATCCGCCGACGAACCCATGACCACGTTCTACCGGTGCTGTAATCTAGAGTGTTCACACAATTGGCGAGATTAAATGAAATGCGTTCGTTACCAATTCGTGTCAATTCGCATTTAATCCGAACCGTTTTAAAAATGGACATAATTTCAGTGGACAGTATCGAGGCAGAAAGCATCGCGATTAGACTACTAAACGAAGGCGGTGTTATTTCACTGCCTACTGACACCGTCTATGGCCTAGCTTGTTGCGCCACGAATAAAGCCGGTATTGAGAAAATGTATTCGATTAAAAGTAGAAACGAGAGCAAGCCGTTGGCAATTTGCGTTGGTCGCGAATCCGACGTGCGTAAGTGGGCGTCGGTTTCTCATTTACCGGGTGGTTTATTGAACGCGTTGCTTCCGGGTCCGGTGACATTAATATTGTCCACTAATTCGCATCTATTACATAAATCGTTAAAATTGGATAATAAGGTCGGGATTCGAATTCCCGACTATAATTTCATTAGAACTGTGTGTGATGGGTTGGATGGTCCAATCGCGTTGACTAGTGCGAATGTTAGTAGCGAACCGAGCTCGGTCTGTATTGACGAATTCAAACAAATTTGGGATAAATTAAATGGAACTTTCGATGGCGGTGTTTTGGGTGAGGGCGATTCTAATAGGAGTGCTTCAACCGTCGTTGATTTATCCGAATCGAATGTGTATACAATTGTACGACGAGGCATAGCATGTTGTGATACAGTTAATATTCTTCATAGATTCGGTTTAAAACTTAAATCGCTATGAAGTTTTTAATCCACTTATAATTTGTTAAAAAATATAGATATTTATATATTGCAATCATTTATTATATTTCCATTTTTCCATATAAACCGAGAATGTCAACGTCAATATGAATATTAAGATTAAATGTCTATATTTGCAATTATACACTTTAATATACAACTACTTTTTCGGTCATGGCAAAATTAGATTACAAGGTATGTTTCGACAATTTACGTATACCTTTAAAAAAAATAAAAAATTTTAAGGATCCTAATCTTTATTCAACAAAAACACTAATTGGTAATTGGTTCGAAGAGAAATCCACCTACCAACGTAGCAGAGCGCCTCAAATTTCATCCTACAGTGCTGATTATCAACCTAAACCTTGTTCCTTAGTCAATCCCAGCGTTGTTTGGAAAGGAAAGTTATTATACGAGGTATATCGTGTTCTAGTATTTTCCTATAAATTAATCCACTGAATGTTCCTTAGGGACAAAGTGCGAGAATTGTGTACGACCACGAATTTCCTAAATATTTAAACAATTTGTCGACAACGTATGACCTGTCGTACAATCATTTTCCACGTTGCTTGCAAGGTCCAATTAAGCGAAAATTCCGATCGAGATTTTTGAGATTCGAACCAAGCCAAGATTACACTATGAACTACGTAATTATCATAAATAATTCCGAAGAATTGATATCACACATAATATTTAATAGGGCAACATAACTAAATATGGTCTTCAAGATTACAAAAACTATGATTGGAGAAATGAAACTTTAGATCCTCGAAAGAGTCTGGATAGTGTTTATAAAGAGAGTTTCACGGCACCAAAAAAAGAAGATTTGGTAACCGAACGCGTCGGTATACCAATGTAATCAATTTGCGATATTTCGGGTACATTTATATGATAAATCAACAATATTTACCTTGCAGTTCCAATTCTTCTCTGATGGATCCAACGAACATAAAATTATCCCAATTAAAACTACGAAATGCCATCGTATTGAGTGTACCGCCGAATGCAGATTTGGTTTCAGTACGCAGAGTACCTAGATGCAATCCCATCACATGGGAATGTCCTCCTGAAGAAATCAAACCCATCAGAAGATGTATACCTACTAAAAAAAATACATCGTAAACAAATCAAAGGCCAATCAAAATAATACGAACAGTTTTATTTCGAAAATCGATTAGCTTATAATTAAAATTCATTATAAATACAATAATATACTCAATAAAAAAAAAGAAGTATAGAATCAAAAGGTTTTGAAATACAAAATTAATATTCGAATACAAAATATCTAAAAGAGGTATAACAAACATCTCGTTTCTGTGGAAAACGGCAGTGTCTGATTTAAGTATATTTATGTACTATAAATTATCACATATAACAGGCCATATAGGCCAGCCAAAGTGGAGGTCGGTTTGAAGCATGGCGTCCAAAATAAACGCTAATATATTTTTATCGTGGCGTAAGTCAAGCTATATAAGTTTTGAACACATTCCGTTACACATTTGACTGACCCACATTCACAAATCAATTAAAATATTATTTCTAACGAGACATATCATCGAAACTATCCTACCGCTAAATTAATATTATTACAATCACATTAGTTTTTATTTATATATATTTATTATCAAGCAAAAAATATCCCGTAAATCAAGTTTCTTTCGACGGTATCCACGAAATGTTTGAAATATGCTGTTGGTTAATTTCCATGAATACCGGTTCAAATTATACCATTTCAATCTACGCTGCTAACAATCACATCAGTTTTTACTTATTTATATTATATATTTATTATTAAGCAAAAAAAATATCTCGTAACTCAAGTTTCTTTCGACGGTATCCACGAAATGTTTAAAATATGCTGTTGGCCATTTTCTAAGAATACCGATTCAGCGTATACATTTAAATCTACGCTGCTTGCACAAAACCTCAGTAAGCTTAATAAGAAACATACTCGGAATAACTGCAACATATTAATCTAAATCCGAGTTGCAGAATTGATCGGAATTGAACACAATCGGTTTGAATAGTCCAATAGTATTCCCATTGAACCGTCCATTTTTAATCGTACTACTTTGACTCATCAGCGAACTAAAGTTACTGGCAGTTGGACGATTTATGCCCGATCGAGGGCGGAGTACAGATGAACCGAAGCGGGCATTTAATTGCGCCGTTATTGGTTCGGAAACAACCGACGCACGATCTAAATCGCCACATATTGAACTAGATGCTGAATCGGGCAGCGATGATGACGATAATGAAGATGATGACGAGTTCAGTTCATTGGGGGCGATTGAAACAAATCCAGACGTTTGACTAGAGCATCGACTGCTGAATGGCACTTCGTCTTGTTTCAGCCAATTGTCCGTACACCAAAATGCCGGTCGTTTATTATTGAACACAAAACTTGAAGGTGATAGTATCGGTTTAGTTCTGAAAACGTTTGATATCGCTGGCCGCTTCGAAACGGTACTTTTACCCAGTGATAAATTCATGAGACCTCTCTGTATATCATTCGCATCCATTTCGGTTTTCTTTAACGATTTGAAGCATTTCAGTGATTCTGCGAAGCTTTTACTATAACTCTGCGATTTGGATAAAGGATTTTTTAGTACCGCTTTCGAGCCAAATGTAGATGTTGGTGATGCATTTAGACGGAGCGTTGGAGCTTCAATAACGGCACTGCGTATATTTCTTTTACTTCTGGTTGAGATGTTATTTATGTCGTGAAAGGTCATATTGAAATAATTTGTAGATGTAGACGAATTGATTGCAGAACTATCCGAGTATGATAATGTAGAACTTGAATCGGTTGAAATTGTAGAATGTTTTTTATAGTCTTGATTTTTCTTGGCAGTAGATTTAAGTCGTATGTTTTTTAATGTTTTGTATATTATAATAAATAGCACCAGTACCTGAAATGTTGTATTTTTAATATAGCCGGAAAAGATTATTCCAAATATCTTACCTTTAATATCGATGCGTTGTTTGGATCGAAAGGAATATAAGAAATTAGCAGCAGGAAAATCCACAAAACCGTTGTGTAAACATTATGTTTACCCAGTAAAAACGTAGAAATTTGTAAAAATAGACCGGAAACTGTTAAAGCTATCTCATAAAATGATTCCTGAGCACGATTTAAAATTACACTAGGAATATTGGCAATCATATATTCTATGTATTGATTATGTGTTAAATTCATGTGTAAAAGGTCTTTTACCATTAATTTAACCGGTGTAAAAGTACTGTTAACAGTAATACGCATTTCTTGTACCGCGTGAATACTATTAACGGATTCAAAGTAATACTTGACAACGAGAGATGTTGTTTCTAGATACTTCGTAATACCCGAAATATACGAATGCAATGACACGGGCAACATACGCTTTATATTTCGTTCGGACATATTAGCGTTTTGAATGGATTCTATCAATACTAGAGCGGTTATTAGGATCAATGTAAAATACAGGATGATATTGAAGAAAACCTTTTTTTGTTGAACGGTGGCGTGCTTCGATGATTTGTTTATGTCCAGAAAGGCCATAGTATTCCTGTGCATACTGAGAATTCGCTGTCCGATCAGCTGTTGGTTTTGTTTGCTCAGCGTTTGGTGGAGTATTTGTTCGCATTTCGGACAAAGTTTATAGGCCTTCTCGAGCAAAGATCTATACCATAAATTACATATATATATATAAATGTGTTTGTTATGTGAAAGGTAATTTAAATTTATACACACCATTAAATTATGGAAATAAAAATACTAGGGATGGGCTTATTACATTCGAATTTCCTAAACATAATCAAACCTTGTACGAGAAATCTTCATATTATCAAGGAATAACTTTTTATAATAAAATACCCAATCGATTTAAGAGCTATACGTATAATAAGCTTAACATTAAACTTAAATAGAATTAGAACAGGGGACAATAGAATAGAAGAAGTGTCCGACTATTCTTATTTAGGAAGTAGGATCGCAAAAGATAACTGAAGTAAGGTAGATATAAAATGTAGGATAACACGGGGTAGGAAGGTAGTCGTAGAAAAGGAGCAGATTTTAAGATCAAATATCGACTTGGGTATTACAAAAAGATTACTGAAGGCATATGTGTGGAGTGTAGCATTTTGTACGGGTGTGAGTCGTCGACTATAGATAAAAACGAGAAACCAATAAAAGCATTCGAAATGTGGTGCTACAAGAGGATGATGAGGATTGGTTGGGAAGATAAAGTAACAAATGAAGCCGTACTAGAGTTAGTAGGACAGAAGATAAGTATATCGAGAGTATTACAGCACAGAATAGATAGACTAGTATGTCATATTCTTAGACATGGGTGTATTATGCAATTAGTTATAGAAGGTAAAGTAGAGGGAAAGCAAGGGGTGAGTAGGCCTAGATTGGAGTATGACGGTCAGATAGTGGAGGACGTGTGGGGTGAATAGCAATAGAGAGATGAAGGAGTTAACTCAGGATAGATCGACAGATGGCGTGCTGTTTCTAACCAATCCTTGGGATTGACGACTATTTAAGTAACTAACTAACTAACTAAAAGAATTTGATTATAAAAGCCTTCTATAGTACTGCTCACTTTTGTTCTGATAGTCTAGAAAATGCTGGAACTCTATGATTTTAATATGTTAATACACAAAATACAATATGAAAGAGTGAGGGAAATGACACCCTACAGTGCAACAAAAAAGCACATAAAAACATTAGAATACAAAAATTACTGAGTTTCCAATTAAGGTATAAACTTGTTAAATATAATCTATACCAATCTATAATATAGAATATCACTCAAATACTATAACAAGTATTAAGTAGCTAGATGTACATTTCAAGCGCTATGCGCCCAGCTTCAGTAGCACAAGATAAAACTAAATAAAATACCTTTGTCACGAATAGTGATTGATATATTATCAAAGATGGACGCATAGCGCTTGAAATGTACATCCAGCTACTTAATGCTTGTTACGGAATTTGGGTGATATTCTATATTATAATTTAACACCGTAGTGATAATTTTTTAAATATACCAATCTAGTTTTAGAATTAGCATAGTAGTTAACATATAGTCCTGTAAACTACCTTACATTTTGTCCTTTATACAAGCCAATGACCCGCCTAGGGTCAAAATGTTAGCATAAAACAATGAGTAACTAGTGCAATATTTTCATCTATATATGTCATTGTTAATAAAAAAAATGACAAGTAATAATTCTTACGTGAAATGTTGGATTTCAACGTCGTACGTGCTCTCATTCAAGGGTACAAATGCAGATAGCTGTTGAACTTTTAGCCGTTGATTATTATTGCACAAGCGGCACAATCCATTCGACGCTTTCTGCGATATACATCTTCTAACCGACGGAAGATTGTTCAGCATTTCGTCGTGCTGCTCCGGAATTACTTTATTGTAATCTCCATCCTGAAAAGAAACCAGTGGTTAAATATCACGAAAGCATATTACCTGCGATTTTAGGTCGTACCTCATTGAATCCGTTGTACTGATGACAACATGCACAATAAAACGAATTCCTTTCTTCATATTGCACTTGCGAATAATTGTTACAGAACCAGCAGTTCACTTTTATAGGGTAGTGCTTCCTACAATAAACATGTTATTATCGGAATAAGTGCAGTAAAACATAGTCGGTACCTTATCGCGATAAAAACGTTAACACAAGCAATTATTAACACACACAAAAGTGCTACAATCGGCAAAATAATTGTTAGTAACTGTAGCATATTCATAACTGTTAAAATCGATTAAACACACGATAAATATAAATGCGAAATTAATATAAACGAAAACGAATTCTGGGCATCTTCTCAAAACAACCATGTGTCATATTTAGACCATAACCTCACAAACAAATTTAAGCTAGATAAAACAATCCGGTTCTCTTTAAATTAATTTATTAACAGTCGATATATACAAACTACAATAACTATTCGGTAGATATTACAAATTCAAATTCAGTTTACTAAATCCTCGGTCGTTATAATCCGAACCTTCGGACTTATTCGACACCTTAGGATATTCTGGATCACCCTCATGTATGGACGGTCTACTTTCTAACACTTGCCAGCCGCCCTTACGCATCCAATCGTTTTTGGCGTATTTAAAATAATACGCGGTACTTACAGCCAGAATATATCCCATAACGAATTTGCCAGTGAAATATCGTATGGTTATGGAGCGATCGAAGCCCAATTTGGGCTCGAGCTTCGCCTGTAGCTTGTCAAGGGGATATCGGTAAAATCGGCGTATCGGATTGTGCATGGCATTGTACATTTGTTCAACACGGCGCGGTTCATTGGGCGCTAGTATTTGGTCTTTGACCCATTGGGCTCGCCAAAGCCGTTCTGCAGTTGTCATCCCCACAAGGCGCTCACGCTCGCTAACTAACCGTCCGGCGATGTTCATAGGCTTCACGCCCCCAGTAGGGTGTGCTTTGTAGCTCATGGCTATGCACAATTTTCTATACGTTCAAAATATTTAATACTCTATGTTATGTAAGGAGGACGAGGGGAAATAAATTCAAAACACTACCAATGACACTACTAACTGGAAATGAGTTGATTTTGACATATGTGACTAAGAATGTTTGTTATTACAATGGGATGATGTAAGACATTTGATTTGATGTAAAACTGACGTTCTGACGGTAAGGTTTTGATAGAAATTCAATAGCAAAACAGTGCAGAATAGTTACAGGATTACAACAATTTTATTGTAAAAATGGCTACATACGAGTGTATTATTGATTAAACCAGAAGAATTTACTTTTAATATACTTTATACATTTTAATTGACACTAATAACTGAATATGAGTTGATCTTGACATATATGACTAAGTACATTCTGGTTATTACAATGGGATGATGTACATTTGATTTGACGTAAGACTGACGTTCCGACGGTAACGTTTTCATAAAAATTCAATACCACAACAGTGGAGAATAGTTACAACATTACACCAAATATAACAATTTTATTGTAAAAATGGATACATACGAGAGTGTTTTATTGGTTAAACCAGAAGTGTTTGTATTTAATATACCGCCGAGGGCCTCAAATCGGGGCTACAGGTAATGAAAGAAAAATTTCACATGCTCACTATTATTTTGTAGTCGAACTCTCCCCCCATCATTCTTAATCTTTGTGGGCGATATATCGTTTATGTTGTTGCTATTTTCGTAGGGCCGCTGATTGGAATTTGGCGGAACCCAGTTGGACGGGACGTATGCGGCTTGTGGTCAAGGGCAACGAATGCTCCATTAAATTGGAGGACAAAGCCTCTGGCGAACTATTCGCTAAGTGCCCGATTGATACGTACCCGGGCGTAGCCATCGAATCCGTTAGTGACTCATCGCGATACTTTGTTTTACGAATCCAGGATGACACCGGCCGAACGGCTTTTATCGGTATATTACCTGCCGCAACAACGATTTTAAAAAAGGCTACAAACTGTATTTTTCAGGTATTGGATTTGGCGATAGGTCCGATTCGTTTGATTTGAATGTAGCGCTACAGGATCATTTTAAATGGCTGAAAAAAGAGAAACAGATGAACGAAGAGCCGAACGCGGGGCCGGCATTAGATTTAGGATTTAAAGAAGGGGAAACGATCAAAATTAATATGAAAATTACTGTAAATATTGATGTGAAAAAAGTATTTGAAATAATTTAATGCGGTTTTTGTTGTAGAAAAAGGATGGATGTGAGGGGAGTAAGGTGAAGCTCCGTACAGGTGGCGGATTGGGACTATTACCTCCACCACCTAGCGGACGACTGCCAGCGCCACCTGGCAGTTCGCCAGCTGGCAGCCCGTCGCATATTCCTAAACCAGCGGCTGCGCCCGAATCGTGGGGAGAGTTTACATCTGCTCAACCGAAGTAAGTACATTTCCGCATTGATTCTAACGATATTTCTACTCAGTTAACACTAGATATACCAACCGGTCAAGATGACCGATTTCAACATTTGCTTACAAGATATTTAATTTCAAGTTTTCTGATAACATTATGACAATTTTTATTTATATATATTTCACGATTCGTATAAATGATTCCGTTTTTGACTCCCTTATTCTGAGATATGTATGTGGTATACCAACCGGTCATTTTGACTGGTTGGTATTTTTGGTGTTAAATGTTTATAATTTCACAGCCTACTAGGAATATCTTCAAATAAATTTACCGGGTACTAATACATTTTTGCATACTCCCACTTTTTTCTTCCTTATTCCCCATTTTTATAATTTTACGTCATTTTGATTGTTAGAATTTCATTTTACATTTTTGGGTATTCCCCTATTTTCTGTAAACTTACTGAAAACACATATTGAATATGTGTTACCGAAAACACATATTTGCGGATAATTACCAATTTTACTATTGTCATTATCAATCAACCGTTTTATGAATTCTTATATTATTATTCAAACATTTTGCGAATTTTATTGTGGGTTATAACCATAATTCGTATATTCGTAGCTACGAATAGTTAAAATTACGAACTGTGCTTTATTTTATGAAGCTATTTTTTTTTATAAATTCCACATGTTAAGTAAATCGTAAGTAAATATTTTGATAATAATATTTCTTATTATTTGGGGCTCCTTTCTTTCTTACTGCTTGCTGTAATTGGCTAAATTACAATTCTTTTTCGGCTAAGTTACCAACTGGTCAAAAATAATCGGTTGGTTGGTAGAGTTAGGTATATATCAATTCTTGGTATATCTAGTGTTAATCGAGATCTTAAGTTTCTAAAATGTAATGTGCGCTATTGTCTAGTGTTCCAGCACAACAACCTTCCCCATCGTCGGGAAATAGCGATTGGGTACAATTTTAATTAATCAATAAACTAAAGGACTTATTTCATGTTCAACGATTCATCCATAATGTATAAAATTGCTTAGCGAGTTAAAAGCGGTAGAATATTATTTGTGCGTACTCTGGTTTGATTTATGGCAATACTATTTCTTCGTTCATTTTTACGTCACCTTAGGATGTAGAACATTGGTAGGCGAAGCGTAAACATATATTTTTAAAACAGTCTCGATATAATGTATAAATTAATCATATCATTTAGAATAGAACGAGCAAAAAGCGCGCCCTGAATCGAAATTGTAATTACGACGCGGAAATGTGACATTTCTCGCAGGGTTAAGACGTTGTATTAAATACGTATAACTATATTTCAAAATTAGCGTATGTTTTCTCATAGGTTGTATCTATAAAATGTGATGTGATATCGATTACTTTACATGTCGTCAGTTACATCTTGACAACACCAGAATATCTCAAATACGATAAAAGTTTCATAGCGTGTAGTTCTTTAGAGAAGACCAAATATGTTTCAACGATGAATAGTTGTTTATTAAACGTAAAATGATGCTGAGAAAAAAAATCGGATATGTTCATTGCTAGAATCTTAAGTACTAAAGTAAGAATAAAACTAAACTATACTTATTCTCTATTGCTGAATGGTTACTTACTTATTGAGATTTATTGAAGATTTTATTAGTGTTTAAGGGTATATATAGAATTTTAAATATTACTATTACGTTCTCTGTAGGATGGTATATTTTACATCTCGTTACTTGCTATTATCTTATTATATTTGTTGGTATCCGAATCCTTTTTATAAATATGTAACATTCCAATATATAGATTATTATTGTAAGTTATTTTAAAATGTATATTGAGAAAAAAATATATATTGATGATTATAATCTAGAAACAATGTTTTTTATCGAAACCTTGAATATATTAATATAAATAACTAAATCCAAATAAGTACTTACTATGCATTGGATTTTGTAGAAAAGGAACGAAAAAAGTGATTTATTTCCACAATTTCTTGATAGACATATTCTTTTCGGAATCTTTTTGCATTACTTTAGCGACAGCCATCTCGAAATCTTCTTGTGTAACGTGAACGCGACGTTCGCGAAGTGCGTACATTCCAGCTTCTGTACAAACACCCTAAAATACACATCAACATTGGGAAGATAAATATAAATACAATGTTTTATAGCACAGTTAAAAACGAGGATTTATTCGACTATAGTTTCGCTTATTGCTTTTATTTTTATTATCCATTACCATTATCAAGAAATGAAAAACGAATTGCAAAAATTTATATTTATATATAAACAATCTACCTACAGATAACATCGAATAATGGGGAGAACATTAGGTCTAAGTGGTCATTGAATAAATTATAGTAAATTATAATTACGGTGTTTTTGAATTTCTAGTGATTTGAGCAAGTTTAATTTACGACTTTTTTAACAAACATGTAAAATTGTTAAATTATCAATACTAGGAAAATTACGGTGAGTTCTAAAATATGGTTAGCAAAGTTCGATTTATATTTTTATTTATTTATAACTATAAACACGTTCATTAAATCTAATTTTAAAGCTACTGCCTATTTGGCTAATATATGGACAATCTGGACAATTAATCTTAAATACTCTACTACGGTTAAATTTATCCGTCTTAACTTTATGGTTAAATAATTGATTGGATAGGGTGTAAGATGTTTAAATCGTGGTTAAAAGTATTAGCAATTTTTTTGTGTGTTCGGTGGAGAAAAAGTAAAGGAAACATAATTGATAGTATTAGTAGAAGAGCATGTAGGATAGATAGAGTTGAAAAGCATTTGCTTACCCTTCCCGTGGACAAGATTAGAAATGGATGTTTTTTGAAAACTATTCAACCTAGCGATCTCAAGAATATTAGTAAATTTCGAAACTATAGTCGAATAAATACTCGGTTTTAACCGCGATATTAAACATTGTATTTTTATTTCTCTTCCTTAATATGGAACATCAAAGTATAACGGCAAAAACTATAACCTATTTAAAAATAATTTATCGAAAGTACATAACGTTTTATGCAAAGTTTTTTAACACACGGGCTTTTTTATGAAGAAATACTTCATAAACTTACTTTAACTTCTGCTCCGCTAGCTCCAGGCATCAATTCTGCAATTTTACGCAAATTTATACCACGCGTTAGATTCATTTTGCGCGAATGAATTTTCAATATATCCAGACGCGCCTCTTCATTCGGCGGCGGGAATTCGATTTTTCTGTCGATACGTCCGGGCCTAAGCAGAGCCGGATCCAAGATGTCGATACGATTTGTTGCCATTATAACCTAAAGAATCAATTTTGATTTCGGACAATAAATTAAATTGTGAACGCGCTACAAAGAGCAAATTTCATGTCCTAACACTGGTTAAAAAAAAGAAGGGAAAATAGGAAGCGGAATTCAATACTACGCAGGAAGTAATGACCCGGAAATGCTTATAATTCTCACCTTAAATTAAATGAAAATTCAGGGAGAGGAAATATATATGTTGAAGTTCGCCGACGATATAGCTATCTTGGAAGAAAGGTAGCAGAATTTAGAACATGTATTAAATGGTATGCAGGAAGTAATGACTAGGGATTATAACATGAAAATGAATATAGGCAAGACCAAAGTGTGACAAGAAGGAATGCAAGCGTAAAATGAGGAATAGAATAGAAGAAGTGTCAGACTTTTTTTATTTAGGAAGTAGAATCACAAAGGATAACCGAAGTAAGGTAGATATAATATGTAGGATAGCACAGGGTAGGAAGGCATTCGTAGGAAAGGAGCAGATTTTAAGATCAAATATTGACTCTTGGGTATTAGAAAAAGATAACTGAAGGCATATGTGTGGAGTGTAGTATTGTACGGGTGTGAGGCGTGGACTATAGGAAAAGAAAAGAAACTTAGAATAGAAGCATTCGAAATGTGGTGCTACAGGATGATGACTGGTTGGAAAGATATAGTAACAAATGAACTTGTAATAGAGTTATTAGGAGAAGAGAAGTATTTGGAAAGTATTGCAACGCAGGAGAGATGGACCAGTAGGTCACATTCTTAGACATGGGGTTATTATGCAATTTTGTTATAGAAGGTAAAGTAGAGGAAAAGCAAGGGGTAGGTAGGCCTAGATTGGAGTATGTGGGTCCGATAATGGAGGACGTGTGGGATGAATAGCTATAGGGAGATGAAGGAATTAGCTGAGGATAGATCGACAGATGGCGTGCTGTTTCCAACAAATCCTTAGGATCGACGACTATTTAACTAACTAAATAGTTAGCGGAACGAAGTAAATCTTAAAATATAATGAACTAACTCACCTTAATATTTTTAGTAGCCTCGAATCCGTCTAATTGATTCAACAGCTCGAGCATCGTCCTCTGCACTTCGCTATCGCCCCCACTGCCACTCTCGATCCTCGAGCTGCCGATCGAGTCGATTTCGTCCATGAAGATTATACTTGGCGCATGCTCTCTGGCCATCACGAACAATTCCCGCACCATTCTCGAGCCCTCGCCGATAAACTTCTGCACCAGTTCCGAGCCGGAAACGCGAATGAATGTGCATTCTGTATGATGTGCGACGGCACGGGCAAGTAGGGTCTTTCCAGTGCCCGGAGGGCCGTACAGTAATACACCCTTGGGTTGAGCTAAGGATAGAAAGGTTTAAACTAAAATATATCCCTTTTCTGTAAAATCGTCACTACGGCGTTAAATAATTTTATAAAACATCACCGAAAAACCGCAGCACAAAGCATTTATTAGCTAGATGCGCGTTTCGGAGGCTGGGGGCAGATGGAGGCATAGCCTCCGAAATGCGCATCTAGCTATTTAATGCTTTGTGTTACGGATTTTGGGTAATATTTTATATAACTATCCCTTTTTGCACTAAAGAAAATATTGGAATGATTTGAAATTTAGTACTTTTCATTTAGAATAAAATGCAAATTCGAATAATTTCTTTAAATAAGAGTGTATACACATCTACAATAAAGAATTAAAGAAAATGTTGTTTTACCAATTCCCAAAGCATCGAACAATTCTGGATGCTTAACAGGTAGCTCGATGACTTCCTTAATCTCCTTGATTTGCTTGTCTAATCCTCCAACCATTTCGTAGGTAGAATCGGGTACTTTCTCAACCATCATTAGAGATACAAGAGGATCAACCTGCGAGATTAGAAATTAGAAGACCGCATTTATCCTTACATTGAAACGAAATCTACGTACTTTATTAGGAAGGATTTTATGTAGAGTGTAACTTTCATTTCGCAATGCTACACGGCAATTTGGAGTAACGTCATTTATATCAATGTTCTTATCTATATCTACGACGAATTTTCCCTCCGGATGAACTTTTACCAAGACCTTTTTCTTGTCCATCGGTTTGACTACCTCGCCGACATAACTACCTTGTTCTTGAAGAAGCATCAGCTCCTCGCGAAGCATTCGTACTGTAATAAAAACAAAATAGGTACCAAGATAAGTAACATATATTATTTTAGTAAAATGGGAATTACCTTTGGCGTTTAATTCATTTCGTTGCGCTTGCAAACGCCGCAGATTCTGACTCTTCTCGGCAACAGTGAGTTGCAATTCTTCAATTTTCTGTATGTAGTACGACCGAAATCCCTCGCCTTTGCCAATCACATCAACCTCCATCTAGCAAAAAATATAAATAATATAGCTCAACAAGACTCCCTAAAAATTAAAAACTCACTTTATTGGAAACCGTCATTGTTGAAAAATTCCGATAGCGTTTTTATATATATCAAAAACTTCCGGATCTTTTTTCTCCTTTTCTATAGAAAACTTTTTCAATCAAACACAACACATAACCTCCGAAAAATTAAACAAATCATTTAATTTGACACGCACAATACATAACCTCCAAATAAATTATACTGAACATATAATTTGACATGACACCTATCGAGTCATAACACATACAAGATTAATAACAAAACTGATGGTTTTTGCAAAATAATTTTAATTATTTTGTAAATATTCTTCGCAATTATTATTATAAGCCTACGCACATTAATAATGAGTGGATATTTGGACAAAGTATCGTTCGATGCAGATGTGTATTCTATGTGCTTACAACATGCACTTACCACCGAAAAAGAAGAGATAATGGGAATACTCATCGGTCAGGTACGTAAAAAGTGCTCCTACGCAATATATAGAAACGTAGAATAGAAGCATTCGAAATGTGGTGCTATAGGGGGATGAGGTTGGTTGGGAAGATAAAGTAACCAATGAAGCCGTACTATGCATAATATCCCTACAGGGGTATTATGCGATTAGTTATAGAAGGTACAGTAGATGGAAAGCAAGGGGTATGTGGGTCAGATAGTGGAGGATGTGTGGGATGAATAGCTGTAGAGAGATGAAGGAATTAGCTCAGGATAGATTGACAGATGGCATGCTGTTTCCAACCAATCCTTAGGATTGAGGATTAATTGACTTAACTAACAAGTGATTGCTAATATTAACAGGTTGACGAGGTACTAGCGGTGTCTAAGATTACCGAAATGCATATTTTACATAGAGCTGATAAACAACCGGATCGAGTTGAAATTTCAGTGGAACAACTGGTATCCGCGTCCACATACGCTGAAAACTTGACAAAGGAATTAAAATCACCACGAAGAGTGATAGGGTGGTATCATTCGCATCCTCATATCACTGTGCTACCCAGCCACGTTGGTGAGATGTTTAATTTAAATTTGTACAGTAGACCACGGTTCTGTTTGATAATTCATTATTTATATATTTGGCAGACGTACGAACTCAAAGCATGTATCAAAGTATGGATCCATATTTCGTTGGTCTCATTTTCTCGGTGTTTCCGCAAGGTGCGAGTGCTCTAGGGAATACGGTGGAACTCACTGCATTTCAAGCGAGGGGGACTCTTCCGAATCTAGAACGCATTATTGTACCAATCGAAATTAAGAATAGTCTAAGAAAATTGCACAATTTAAAAGGTAACGTAAGATGTGGCTGTATTTTGCCCGTAAAGTACTAATTGAGAGTATTTTTAGCTTTAACAATCTTACCGAAGATATTGATCCAAGAGGAGAATGAGGCTAGAGAAAATATTGCCATCAATTCCATCAATGATGCAGTAACGGCACTGCATAATGATGCTTACAAAACAATTTCTCATCTGCATATAATTCAAAAACTGACCGATCCCATTTTGGATAGCTTAAATGAGAGGCAAAAAGCGAATAAAAAACGCATCGCGTACTTGAAGAATATAAAGAAACTGTTAGAAGCTATGAATTATACAAATTGCGATAGTATTCGGAATAATTGTTTATAGCTTAACAGTTTTGACAAAAATAAGTTTTATATAATAGACTTTTAAAATTTATTACAAAAAATGTGGATTATAATACTTTTACAATATACAGCTCAATTTAAAATTGTTACATTTATACGTGAAAATAAAGATATGGTTACGCCTAATTTTATTTAAACGAGTTTTAAACCCATAAAATTAACCGTGATTGTGGTTAAATTATTACTTCTATTTACAAAAGAAATGCTCTTGAAAATTTGCGCGGATTATGGATACAGTTTTATCCGATAGTTATGTTACGTTTTAGTACATTTTAAATTCTAATAGTCAGTAAAATTATGTATAACTGTCGGAAAAATCTATATCCTCGCTCGATAAGCAAATAAATAAAATAACGTAGAAAATTCTAATATATAATATATTACACAAAAACAACGTTAATAATTACACTAACAAAAATTCCAACGCTTCTGCATTTGAATAGTAACACATGTATTTATTCGCTTAATAGTAATGTAAGTGGAATAACGCCATTCTCGTTTTTACCAAGATAAATCATGGGCTTAGAGGAAAATAGGAACAAGCATTAATCAAATCCATTTTACGTATTGAAACATTACAAATTTAATCCAATCGTTATTTTTGTACTTTTTAGTCAGCTCGGATAGAATGAAACGGAATTTGTTTGATTTATCATCAATTACAACGAAAATGTTGATTAAAATTTGGACTTGTTCAGTTTTACCTCTACGCCGATGATTTTGACCTTTATTATTTATGTGTACATTTCCATATTAACATGCTACTAGGACGAAGCGAAACGTCAGTTGGACGCGTTTGGTAATTTAATGGATTCTTCGTTCTGATATTTCGGCTTACTGTGCGTAAATGGTAAATATCGATATTTTATCATATGCTAAAAATAGATGGACGATGCTTTATTATGTATTTAACAATTACTTAGTAATAAAGAGATGATTTCATTGTTCTATTTATTCTCAACTATGACTGGTGGTAAGAGAAAATGTATTAAATACAAATGGGATGTCAGAGCGAATTGATTTGTTTGAAGAAAGTGGCGAGTAATTTCTGTTGGAACAAAGGGGAGGCTTAAAAATAGATCAACGTTATACTTCAATCGCTATGCCTTTTTTCTACCATTAAAATTGTAAAATTAAAAAAGTAGGATTTATCGAAAGAAACTATTGGCTTGTAGAAATTATCGTTTTTTAAATACGTTATCGATTTTGCCGTTTTTTTTTTGTGATATACATATTAGGGAAGAGAAATAAAAATACAATGTTTTATATCACGGTTAAACACAGTTTGTAAAATAAAAGTTTTATTCCTTTTTCTTTATCGATTTTTACCTGTATTTGACGTTTCATCGTAATGTAGAATAACGTGATGAAATACATGACCAGTATTGGCCAGAAAACAGGTATGTTAAAGCAATCGAAGAAGGTGCATACGAATCCAATTACTGTACTTTTCGTCATGGAGTACCAGAATTTAAACTCCGGTAGTCGTCGAATGAATGGTCGAAACTCTTCATTTGCCCTCGTTGGTAACTCCGGACCATTGTCATCTGCGAATTTAATTCGGCGCAGACGATAATACGAATATTACGCAAAAAAAATTCTAGATTTTCATTCAAAATCGATGCGCTTACCGTCGAAATCCATAGCCGGATCCAATTTTGGCGTCAAAAATGCAATAAATATATTTAAATGATAAATTCCCAAGGCATATGTGACTATGTACCAACCCTACAATAATATGGTCACATTAAAATCAGTTGAAATGATATTTTAATAGTATCTTAGAAATCTTAGGTTGAAATATGGAAATCCAAAATCACCACAATTACAAGAAAACTTCTAATACATTTATTAAAAAAAAAATACTGGTCTAAAAAACATTAACTATATCATAGTTAATTTTTGTTGCAATAATTATCATAAATTCTAGGCTTTTGAGTGAGAAGTGGTGGAAATGACAGAAAATTGGGTAATATTACATAAATTAAATATACAAATAATTTCCTAAAACGGTTAAGATAGAATTGAGCATTTTTCCCGATTTTACTACCATGAGTACTTAATGGGAAATAAATGATAAATTACGTCTTACGAGTCGAGGTAGAATTAATAAATTAGTAATCTTTAATGTCTAGTTTAAGTAGATAAAATGTAGTTTTGCTGTTAAACGCCAAAATCCTTTTTATTTGTAATGACCTGTCACAACAGAAAACTAGATACTTGAAGCTACCAATTCAAACTAGAGATACTTCTAGTTCCATTACACGAATAAGACATTAAATATGAATCGACCCAATTGCAAAGGGGGGTAAGGATGAAGAGATCAGAATGGGTGAGTACCTGTGCGTACAGAACGCGTGCTAAGAACAATAGGATGAGGAGAACGAAGCTGACCCACCGCGTGGTACGCCACGGTACTGTCATGTCCACCACCCCGCTCCACCACTAGAACACACGAGAGAACGGTTGACGATTACACGTAACGTACTGTACCTTTTTACTGAGGATCCGTAAGCCGAAGAGCAGGAGCAGGAGCACCGTGCCCGCCCACCGCCACCGGCTGTACGGCGTCCACCGGTCCAACATGCTTTGGTATATCTGCGGCCACCAGTGCGATGGTACGCGAGCGCGTATATATAAGCCAAAATCATATGGTTAGGCGTACGCAGATCGGAAACAAGTTAACTTTCAAGTTTACGAACTCGAAAATAATTGTATAAAACATCACCATAAAAACCGTAACACAAAGCATTTATCAGCTAGATGCGCATTTCGGAGGCTATACCCCTCCACAATAATAGAACAAATAAAGATACTCAACGGGATCGCTATACAATTGAACGAAATATCAATGTAACAGCTATTTCCCGCCTTCATGCGACCTCTATCGTACTTATTATAAACTATGAAAAGGAATTGCAGATAGCTGCGCAAGCGCATAACAAAATTCAATGGTTACCAAACTAAACAAACCAAAAAGCAAATTTATTTATTAATTAAATTGAATAGACAGGATGATATTGGGCCTGAATCTAAATTCATTAAATTAGATTTTAAGCTATGAATATAAATACTCTCATAAGCATTAAATTTCTAACACATTTAAGTAATTTAAGTGAACAAAAGCATGACCGGAATCAAAGATATGGTCGGCTACAGCACTTCTATCTTTTCTATTTAATCTACAATGAGTTAAATGTTCCTTAAATCTATCTTCTATGGGTCTGCGTGTTTGGGACAACTAGAACAAGATATTTCATATATACCAGATTTTTTCTTTATATGTACCATACCTTTGGGATGTCCCAAAGAATTTCGCAACACTATTAAAAGTATTAAACGCTATTTTAAAGTTATATTTGTTCAAAATCCTATCCAAACCGCGAGAAATGATTGGGACAAAAGGAAGTTTAACAAATTTATGAGTCGAATCGTTAATTTTTACAAAACTAGATATATTTCAAATATCGTTTGTTCGGAAGTAACGTGTGGTTATTTTTACTTTGTGCGAGAACTTAAATTCTTCACACACGCAACTACTCGTACTTTTATAGCCTGATTTTAATAAATACGTAGTCTATAGTCCGCTAATATTGAAATCAATATCAAATGGTTATTATTCAATATAAAATATATTACGAGGAACGAAGTTACAGATACCTTTCTGTGTAAATGTTACAGGAAGATAAATAGTGAAAAAATTCCATTGCGCTAGTGTTACGACACTTACAATACGTAAATTTAGCAATTCAAATAAAAAAAATACTATTTACATATTTTCATTTTACCTGAGTAGATCGCTTCCATGCCTGCAATATGACACCGGGTTTGTTGCTGGTAGTACTACTGGTACCCGGATTTAGTAAATCATCGTCCATTGTAACGTTTAATTACTTTGCAGTAAGAATTTGCTAATCTATAAAAAAAAATTTAATGGTTTAATGAGTCAAGTCACCGAAATTAGGTTACTTATTTCGATGACATTTCAAACAATATACAACTGATTTTATGCACAAACAATTGTCTCGGTAATCTTATTCGTTTGCTTACCTATTATTAAGTTACAATTAATTTATAAATAGATAAGAATAAAATAATACTAGTAATATTCCATTTTCTATTATCCACGTCAATATAAAATGACAAGTTAAACGTAACCATTAAATCTTAAGTGACTAAGCCTTAGGTGACTGAGAATTGTATGTCATAAAGTAGGTAGGTTGTTCCATTCAAATTTGAATTTGAAATTCTGAATATTAACTAGTAGAATTAAGAAAACCTAAATTAGTAGAGTGTATAGAATGTTTTTGAACGTTTTAGAAATGTTCGTATGCATAATTTTAATTACTCTTTTTAAAGAATTCTCTAAGTAATTGGGCAATTAGGGGTTGAAAGGTGCTGAATTAATATTCCAACTGGGGTTTGTCGCTATGAATCGTTAAATTATACGGATATTTTCATCAAATTATTCTTTATTATACGTATATGGAAAGTGCAATTCGCATTTAGACGAAAACACATTCCTTCATAATCATTCATACGCAATGGAAATTCTTAGTTCGTTTCTTACACGACGCAACATATACAGGGTGGGTCGAAACAGAAAGCTGGTGCTCACTTTCTATAAATATATTGTGTACGTGAGTTCGCTTTCACTGGTATTATAAAAGCTCGCATATTCTGCATTGCGTTGGAGACGTCGACGTCGGCGGCTCGTCATCCCCACCCTTAAATCTTAGGGTTGCATGATGATCATAGAATATATCCTCATAATTGTAAAATTATCATTGACATAAGTCATTGTTTCTATAACAGAATTTTAGATTTAAAAAAATTTAACACTGAAATAAAATGAATATTAAACTTCATTAAAACATTTAATAACTTATTACAAATTGACATGGTTTATGTGGAATACTGTTTATTGTAATTCTTATTTTACTTCTATGAAATTTCTGATTTGACATTTATGTGTGAAACATTCGTGTCAAAAAAATGTCAGGAAACGCTGTAATTTTAATAATGCTTCCATTGGTTGAAGGCATTCGTCGGCATAGTAACAGTGTCAAAAATGAATTCGGCGGCCATCATGATTTTACCGTACGCCATCAGAAATGTCAAAATGACGTTTCCAAAGTCAAAACAACATACTTGAATGGAAATAAATACATCTTACATCAAAATATGTTCAAATAAGGACATATTTTGGAATCTTTGTTTACGTAGCGGTGCAGCATGCACATATAAATATAATATAAAAATTCTATTGTTTTAGACAGCATTGAATACTCGGACTATGGCAACCCTAATGTTGAACCCTATATACGTCCTTTACCGACATCATCCCTTGTCCTGTGCCAGCTAACGTCGTACCGCACGCCGCAGGACTCATATCGGCCGCAGCAGGATCACCAGTGCCAGTATTGGACCATAATGGCGTCCTACGCGAGTTCTTCCGCGTTTGCAAGACCCATACATGGCTCAGATAATGTGCGATTATTTGTATATTGTGCATCGTCAGAAATATTACGCTCTTTAAACAATTTATATGTGAAAATACTCTTAATATAAGCGCAAACTGTCCGTTGGTAAGTGAACATTGTATAGTTTGCAATAAAATTGTAAACAAATATTCCAGTATTTATTGTGTTACTATTATCTCGGACGACAAAATACAAATAGCTAAATTTTCATAACCACTTTCGTGTTTTATAAAGAGTAAGGTATTTTTCTTTTTTGTTTTTATAAAAACAAAGAATTTTTCCCTGTAAATTCAAAAATAAGACGTGAATGCGTAATTGTGTGTGAAATTTATAATTATTTATGTTATAATCAGTAAATTTATACAAAAATATAACTGACAAAGGAATTTAATAACTTATAATTCAAAAATATTATTTTCACAAATATTCCATATTTTTTATGCATAATATATTGTTCATGTTATATTCAGTGCTTATAATTTTTTTAAAGCACGTGTGAACCATATTATTCGTGTTAAGTTCGAGCGAGCCATTGTTTCTAGGTCAAGTTTGCCGTAATAAATGTTAATTCCAAGTTTCTTGGTCTTTCCATTATTTATTGATTCGCCGGACGAATGCCAAGGCACTACATGTGGCAGTTTTTTTTAAAATAAAGTAACATTTTCCACTAGTAAATTATTGATTTTTACAATCCAGATTTCAGGAAAGTTGCCAAAAATGTATATATAAATATACAACTGAATTAAGTTGGTACCTAACTAAAAATTAAAATAATGATGCGTTGCCACTCCATTATCAAATGCTATTTGATACAAATTTTTCGTCAATTGTTGGCTGGCGCAAAAGAAATTAGATAGAACAAAGATGATTTAATCCTACTCATATTTCATACTTTATTCGTTGATAAGGGAGAGGTTGTGTTATTTACATATTTACATGTTCCGCATGTCCGTCATGTTGTTACCAACATAATATTTGGCAGAGCTACCAACATTTTTCTTTCATTGCATACTTTACTATGAGAGAGAATGAAAATGGCGG
Source organism: Leptodirus hochenwartii (assembly GCA_947310635.1). Lineage (NCBI taxonomy): Eukaryota > Metazoa > Arthropoda > Insecta > Coleoptera > Leiodidae > Leptodirus > Leptodirus hochenwartii. Next base: position 32,522,436 of record OX371176.1, on the reverse strand, counting down.
CAAGTAAAACGCAAGTTCACGTCCCGAATATTGCGCTAACCGTCTTGAATTCGGTACCATTCGTACCTATTAAAATAGCATGATTGAGGTGATAATAAAAACGCTGAAATCCGTCCAGGAGCGACACACGATTAATAATTCGGAAGTGTTAGACAGGGACAGAGAAAAGCATGTTTTATTAAATATAATTAACGGATGCTGTTTTTATGTTAAGACGTGTAACCATATGAAAGTAATTTGTTGGTTTAAGCTTTGCCAATATCTTATACAAGGTAACGTGACAATAACGTCTTAAAATCCCCGTCGATATTCGAGCTGTTTATTTTCTTATAAGATCTAAATTAAGTTTACTATATGAAGTTGAGAGATCATGCAACATCCTGAAGATATTTTATATAGCTGTATTTAATCTGTTCCTCGACCACTATATTGGTTCTTGCGTTATATACCTAATGACGTAACAGTAATAAATTTCTACGTGCATAGTAAATTTGTAATGAAAATTGTTTTTAATCTAATTATAGCTTTCTATAAAATGAATAGTGAGTCCAGTGATTTAAAGAGCTGTCGTATTATTAACTCAGAGTGGTAATTAAAACACTATGTAAAATGACAAGTTCGTTAAATATTGTTAATGGAATTTCGAGTTGCATTTATTATAATTGTTAAAAAATCTGAATGGATTTTTCTTTTCTTAACGAATTTTTTATATTCGATTGTCAGTCAATAATGAATTCTGTTCTAAATATATTCAATTTTTTTACTACTTAATATATCAGAGATATTAATTATATATGTGTCATTTGATATTGTTTTTTCGCATATCTTTCGTTGCTCAACATAAATCATGGACAGAAAAATAAAGGGAGCAAAATATTATATCGTCCGATGAAGCCAATTTGGAAAAAAAGCTTTCTACTTCGCTGTCAAGATACCATTATGAAGTGTACAAACGAAATAAAGATAAAAAAATTAGCATTTGATGTCATGATATTTATTTTCATGGAAGTAAATGGTGTTTTTAAATATACAATATTTTTATTCAACGTTGTTCAAATAGATAATCATTTTTCAATTACAACTACATTATTATTTGATTTGATTTTTTTTTGCAATTGGATTTAACAAGTGGAAATATAAGCAAATAAATATATTCCGAACTCAATCCGTTTGTATTTACATTTACTAGTACATTAAGCGTCAATTAGTTATCGCGTGTACTCGAACGAAGAACCGGAAGTGGAAACAACTCGGGTGGCTGCTCTTTGTGCCATAACATTTTTCTTACATTGACCCTCTGTATATTTTTCAATCGACCCCGTTAGAATTTTTACGTTCTTTCCCAAAATTGTGCGTGTATATCGAGAGACTTATTTGATATTTGTTTTAAAATTATACAAAATTCAACGACCTACATTCACGAATTATAAAGTTGAAAAAAAAGTAAATCAGTTAATGAAATTGCCGCATGATAGTTATTCTTATTATTATTTGTAAATTATATAATATTAGAAAAAGAAAGTTTCCTGGAATCGCTTTCAAAATTCCATGTGGGAATTAGATACACGGTTAGACCAACAGACTAGGCAAATAGAAGAAGAAATTAGATAGAGTTATGGATGTATAGAAGAAGAAAAAAATATTGACATATATGAGAAAGGTGCTAGATGGATGAGCGAAAGAAAAA